>JARYHS010013630.1:240047160-240066447 GCA_031002005.1 Vandiemenella viatica
AAATAATAAGAACTCTTAAAAATTCCTGGTCGCTGCGAGATTTGAACCTAGGACCGTGTGCGAGCGCTTTAACCACTGAAATACCATGCCGCCGTCAGTACCCTATATGGATTGGAGTCGTCAATTGATGAAGCAGTTCTTTTGCCTTTAAAACAGTTTTTCTCACTATTGAGTTAATTGACAGATGTAACACGGAATTCTACTGTGTAAGGATATCGTACACATCGTAACAATATGACAACGGCCGAGCGTGGTGGGTGAATGGTATTGCTCTAGTCTCGTATTCCGGAGGACGCGGGTTCGAATCTCCGTCCGACCATTTAGATTAGGGCTTTCCATGGTTTCCCCAAATCACTCCAGATTCTTTTAAAGACTATGGCTGAATTACTTCCCGTTCCTTATCCCTTAACCATTCCGCCTCTAATGACTTCGATGTGGAAGAGGCGTAACGCCATAAGCAAAAAATGACAAGACACTAGTGTTGCCATCGGCGTTGTCCTGAAACTATAAAATGAAGATAACGCATTCTAGAACCAGCTATAGAATGCGTTAAACACCATTCGTCTAATAGTTACCCCTGATAACTTTCCCAGAGTTGACTGATATCATGCATAAAATGCTGACAGATAAAGTTTGAGTTTCATCAGTTACTATTCTACAGTCGAAGCAATTCTACCATTTGTAACGCAACGTTTTCGTTCTGTCTGAACTATCATTCTCTTTTCTTTGGTGTTGTATTTCCCCGTGGTAATTTCATATTTTTGATCTGAACAACCTCATTTCCATTTGATCAGATTAAGCAGCGTTCTCCATGTTATGTGCCCGGATGGCCGCAGGAACTATACCATCGAGAGAGGAATGTGGTGGTCTACCTGCATAAACCATTCCTCAGTCTAATGACCTCTTCGTTGATGCGGCCTAAATCCATAATAACAACAACAACCCTCCTCCAGCACGGCAAAAATAGTGTCTGACTTAGTACGTATCCCAAATAGTGTTTTCACACTTACGGAATAACTGTGATCCATTCTAGGATATCGTTTAAGGGTGAGAACCTGTTTGAAGTAAATCTCAAGGATATCTCAGCTGTAATTTATTAGAGAAACATTATGTAACCGTACAGTGCAACTACCATGTTCTTTCTACCACTTAAAAGAGGTGCTATGAAGAGAGCGTTTATACTACGTGCAGTGCAAGACGTCTGGGCGTTTGGAGAGACATCTCGCGGGTGGCGAGTACACTAAGCGGCGCGGCGCCCCCTCCAATGAAGACTTATCGCGATACAGTGGCGGGCTGGCGGCGTATTGATTTTGCTAAACATTTACACCGCACAGCAGGCGCCCGGGGGAGCCAGCAGCCACAACAGGTGCTCAGACACCAAGAGCCCTGCCCGGCGCCTCATCCCCACTCAGTGCTGTTACACCTCGTCAGTGCTTGCAATCCCTCCGGTTCCTGGATGTCGATGCCCAGTTTCAGTTATAAGAATCACAATGTACATCTATTTTCTTCTGGAGGCTTCTCTACAATTGACTTCAAGTTCCATTTCATTTCAGCTGCTTACGTCGAAAAATTTCATCTATTCGTCTTTTACAAGCAAAGTTTTCTGTAAACGGTGTGAAGTAATTAGAGTCAACAACGGAGATAAGAATATTTATTTTAAATAAAATCAGTTTGTTATCAGGAACCATTACACAACTCCATTCCTCCAATCTCACATAGGTCACTGGATTTCACCAAAACCATATCACCAACATCTTTCCGGGAGTACTGCGAATATACCAAATGACTCAACGGGAGAGTCGCCATCAAAATGTAAATAGTGTAAATATTTATTTCACGAAATTTAAATGTCTTCGCATTGTTATATTCATTCACAGTAATAATAACAAACAAATTTAATTTGGCTACATCATGTTGGAGTTTAATAGTACACTTGTTCCACGAACTGCAGCAGCACAGCTCTTAATTAAAACCACCTATACCTGACGCAGGATTCGAACCAGCGATCTCCGCAATTTGAAGCAAACATGATATCTGGCTCGACGCAGACGGAGTCGGCTTGCGCATTGTTTCTTAATTCGATCGTCATTAACATCAAAAAGCCACACAGCAAGAAATGAGAAACAACCAACTGTTATCGGTGTTGTAGACCGAGGCTGCTCGACCAATTTTGGAGATGGGCTACAATTTCGATTCTAGGTTAGCCTACGGGCCACATAATTCTAGCATATAGTTGCAATAAATATTTAAATATAACTAAGATACAAGTAAAACAGTTTAATTACAATCAAAAAGTAAAAAAAACATTAATGAGACCTTTGCAGAGGTTTCTGAGCTAGCACATTCTAGACCGCTGCTGTTGGCGGGGTCGGGCTGCCTTGTTGTAGACTGTACCCTCGCAGGCTAGAGTGAAATTCAAGTTATATTTAGATCGTTACCTGCTGTTAAGTGTATTTTTCAAGAATACAGGGTGACAAGTACAGTATTTGCCTACGATTCACCTAAAAAATGTATATACAAAAATGCCCATGGCTTTGTTGTCCTTTCCAGGAGATTCCGAAGATTGCTTAGATTTGTCAAGTTTATCGCCTCCGTCAACTCAGTAACCCTAATGGGTGCATGGGACTTCCTGTGTAAGGTAGAGTCAAAACAAAGGAACACCATAGCCAACTTTACATGAAAAGAAAACAATTTTAGTGTTGATAAGATCCTGTAAAGCAGTCCAACACAGTTGCCGCGGCAGACAAGCAATACGCTTGTTCTGTCGTTTTATTGGTAAGGAAGCGCTACCCTCAGTGGATTTTTTTTCTTTTATTTCCATATGACCTTCTCAGTCATGCAGCCTTCTGTAGTTTGAATTTCTATTTTTTCAACGTTCGTATTTGTCATGTTATTACTCATAGTATTGCTCTGCATATTAGTGATGATTAAAATCTCCGCATGCCCCAGGCCGGGTGTGAACAGATGTCCCTCATTACTTGAGGTCAACGCTCCTTATAACGTAATTCAATGCATTACACAAAATTAGGTGCGATTTAAGCTGAAAATTGTAGGTATTATTGAGAGTAGTCGCACAAGAAATCTGGAAGAAATAACAGAATCGTGGATGTAAGTACGAATGATACAAGCATAGTTTGCTTTATGCAGGAGTCGGAGTATAAGTTACGGACTGATTGACTGACGGCTTATACTCGTACATTTATGTCCCGTCATAGTTAAACGCATAGATAAAATTCTGTTGGGTAACTAGCCGAGTGTATCCGTTGGTGCAACCCGACGTTACAGCGGTAATAGGCTCTGCCGCCATTGTCAAGTGACAAGTAACGACCACCGAAACGTCGTGTTTTACCAACAGGCTCACTAGTCTCGCTACCCGGGATAATTGTATCTACAGTACATACAACGCCGAGGAAACATCCAGTCCAACACAAACCAACACAGATGGGAATTATCACGTTCAGCAATGTAAAACTTTGAAGGAAGTAATACTATATCTTACTCTTACAGTTTAGCCATTTAGAGATGAACATAACGAAAGTGGGCAGCGAATACATGATGGAGAAGATTGAAGGCCTCATGTGTTTGTAATTTTGTATTAACATTGAAAGGACAGTAAAGTCTTCATTAATAATATCCCCATTAGAGGGACTGATGTTAATATGGAAATTTTATCAGTGAAGCAGTTTCAAAAATTTCTTAAATGGTTGAACACAAAATTTTAAAGCCTTTATACGTAACCAACACAACTGAAATTTTTTACAACCGATGTTTCTTTCACGTGCAGTTCCCAGTTTGAACAATAAAGGCCAACCATACATTTACGCCAATCATTTTACCTAAAATTTCACAAACACACATTGTTTGCAAGAAAGGAATTCACTCTGAGCACATATATTGGAAAACTGACATATTCAGAGATATCAGTGTGTGAAGACAGTTCAGAAACGAAATATAAACCTAATAAGCAAGAGACTGTCTTCTCAAAAAAATTCTAAGCCTGAAGAAGATGACTAAATAACGGGATTGGTAATTTGACAGCATTGCAAGAAACTGGAAACCTGTTAGCTGTAAACTAACATGCGATGAAGTTTCGTTAGTATAAGGTTTAATAAAACTGTTATTAATATGACAGTTGATGATTGACGGCAGAAAGTATCGAATAGGATATGAAGCGATTCTTGGGAGTCCTTATACATGCGTTATGACGAGTGTCTGGCCGCAGGAGAGAGGTAACGTAATACCTTTCAGCAAAGTGACGTACTTAGCAGTTGCAATCTCGTTCTCTCCCCCCGAAAGACGCTCTTCGAAACGTGAGCAACATTTAAACGTCTGCTTACCTGAGCGCTCAGATCGTTTGTTTTAGCAACAAGAAGTATTCTTCGGTTCGCTCCATTGAACACAATAAACATTTCTCTTTTAGAGCTATCAGTTTTCTGCTGTCTTTCGAACATTAATTACAAACTCGTTCGTTACTGCTCCCCATCGCCGAAATGAACCAGAAAGAAGAACGCAGCCAAATATTCTCAACGATTGAATGTTGCATTGTTTACATTTTTAATTCTGGGTTTTCGTTTGCCTAGCAAATAAATTGTATATATTTCCAGCAAAAGCTGAAAATAGTAGCGTCGAGTATAATACCGCAAAAAGAATGTTTACAAAGCGGCAGTGATTTATGCCAGTAAGATGTTTACATCAGTGGTAAATGGCCAGCGACGCCAATAAACATGTCACGAGAACAATTTATGCGTCACAGGCAAACTTGGATGCAGTGAAATGATATGTTGACGAAAAATACTGCTGATGGATTGGACCGACAAGCAGAACTATTCCAACGACGATCACCCACGATCTAGAATAAAATAACAACAGTCTCATATATTAGGCTTAATTCATTAGTGGAAATACTGGGAGTGATTCCAACGGCAATCCCTTACGTAAATATTGCTATGAACTATTCTATTGTACACAGGTAAAATAGTACTAATTCAAACGACCTCTGTTGTCAACAGATCAACCGCTTATCTCCCCCCTAAACTGCTGACGATAACATAACACTCTATCGTTAATCTTCCAATTAGCCTGTAGCAAAAATTACGAATATAACAGTCGACAATTCTAGCCAGCAGATTACTAGAGATCAAGACATTCGCGGCATATACCGCCGAAATTACCTACGTCATTAGAAAAATATACATCTTGCGACGACATTAGCGGCATGTTTCACCTTCCCTACGATGTCTACTGCTACCTTAAGTTTTCATTCCGGTGATAATAGTTGCCATAATGACTATTTTGCATTAACAAAACTTTCAAAACACCCTTCGAGAATTAACCATTATTTTGGTTAGTCTGGCTTCATAGAAAAATAAATATGGAAATAAAATCGAATTGAAATCACATACATAATTGTTATGACGCTTGTCTGATTTATTAATTTCAACAACCAGATAGATTTGTCCACATTCATCTTTGTTCGAAGACTGATTAGATGGAAGGTGTCTGCGGACCAGAAAGGCTTCACTCCAGCAAACTGTACATGGAATTCATTTTATCTGCATCCATGTAAAAGATATTACAATTCTTATTGAATTTGTTGCTAACACGGCAGGATTTCGGTAAGAAAAGGATAACGTTCCTGCAGTTAAAAACTCATTTCCTAAAACTGACTAATTCAGTGACAATTTCATAGTAGATGTAAAGTTGAAGCAATGTGAGCATCCCCGTAAACATGGATGGAGATAGGCAACCAATTAGAAAATGCAACTACAACTGAATAAATAACCGTATATATATATACGGGCCAAGCTGCATAAGGAAACGAGCGTACCCTGTGTCAAGAACATCAGCAGTTTAAGCATTTATTTTTAACTTTTTTTTTTAGTATTTTTTATTTTTTAACGAAACGACTTTGGTCCAAAATTCTCTCTGAAGCGAAGTATAATGACCGGATGATAGCAAAATTCAGACTCTCACAATACCCAACAACGTTCATGGAAAGGCTGGACGCAGTGTTTTTACGAGTGAAGCTTACAGAGCATCTTTTTACGAAGACAGGTGATCCAAAAATAGAAAGCGTTGACATTGATCAAGATAGTAGTAAATCTAGTTAACAACTTTGTGTTTAACTGTAAACTAAAAGAAGCTTGAATTCTAAAAAATAAAGAAATAAGAGAACAATGATTAAGAACAGATACACATCAGAACAACAAACGGCGATGAGAGTACTATAGATCTCAAACAAGGAAAGAAACCAAAGAAGCTCCGATTATTGGACCACTGAATATAGCAGGAATCTAGGTGCACAAATGGTAAGATAACCGCAATCGTCATCATTTACTTTGTTAAATAAATTGCTACAAAGCTATCAGAGAATAAGCCTCTGAATGAACACTTCGTGTGAAAAAGAATTGAGCAACTAATAAAACAATTATCTGTACAACAAAACTGCAGAAATGATGTGTCTGTACAAAAACTTTATTTCAAATAGAGTCGCTGCTGATAATATAGACGCCAAAAAAGGAAAAATAATTTTTTTTGTATGTAAAAATAGTGGACGGATGTTACGGAAACTGCATATAGTGACAGCTAATGCCACCGGTTAGCTTACACAATACTGTTTATCCAGATCAGTAACATAGTTCCAGATGATAAAGAAGGCAAAGCAGTAAATTTTGGAATTTTCATCAGTTTAACTGAACACCACGAATAAAGTAATAGTAGGATTTTTAACGACACTAAATATAGTAATATCATAATTATGGCAACGAGTAACACAGAGAATAATTTTTATCCAGATAAGTTACAAAGTTCCCGATGAATCAGAGGTCAAAACCGAAGATTTTGTTATTTGATATTAGTTTCTATACGCGGCTGAGAAACTGTGAACAATACCGAAGTTTGTCGGTGGGTCACCTACAACCATAGAATCCTCCCAGTCAGTGGTAGTTCAAGGGTGGCAGCAACAAATGATGTGCCCTGACGCGTATAAAACATTTACCAACATGCTACCGAAATTCAGGAAAAAAGGAGGGAATTTAAGAAAAAAAAAAGGAAAATAGTATTGCTCCTCTACTTACCCCGCAATAAATTTAGTTTTTTATTTACCGTGAATTAACAACACAGATCTGAAATTCCAAGTGAGGAAGTTTTAACACATAAATTTTGTAACTTGTTTAAATATTTCACAAGCTGTATAGGACATGTCAGCGTATATATACAGTTTCGGTGTTCTACTGTATACCATGTCACTTAATTCCTTGGAAATTACCCGAGCAGAAAATTCCTTAGCTGAGTGCAGATAAATGGATGTACTAAAATGAATATTCTCCTGCTGGTAAAATTTTTCTTAATTTGGAAGATAACATTATTTCTGAATTAGTCATCAGTAATTTTTCTCTGTACAATGTACTCGCCACACAATAAAGCTACATGATTCATAAAATGCAGTCCACTAGAAATTGATAATATTTTCACAAAAATGCTACATAAGTATCAGTCTTCATTAATGCTTCTGAAATAAAAATCGTCTTGCATGTAATTAACAACGATAGAAATCATATACAGTCCAGTTTAACAAATATACACAGTCTAGTCACATTAATGTGACCATCTCTCAAAAACCAGAATAACCATCTTTGGCAGAGCGGACCGCTGCGAGGCGTGCAGGGAGGGAGTTAATTAGGTTTCTGAAGGTTTTCATTAGGATCTTGAGCCATGCCGACTCCAGTGCCGTGGCCAGCAGTGCTAGATTACGCGGTTGAGGATTCATGGCGGGAACAACCAGATCGAGATGGTCCCACAGATTCTCGATTGGGTGTAAATCCGGTGAGTTTTCTGGCCAGGGGAGTAAGGTAAACTAATCCTTGTGCTCTTCGAACCACGCACATACACTGCGAGCTGTATGAAACCTCGCATTGTCCTGCTGGTAGATGCTATCATTCTGAGGAAAAATTATTCGCATGTAGGGGTGGACATGGTCCGCAAGGACAGATACGTACTTGTGCTGATCCATCGTGCCTTCCACAATGATGAGTTTACCCAGTGAATGCCAGGAAAACATTCCCCAAACCATAATGCTCCTTCCTCCACCCTGGATCCTTCCGGCAATTGTTGCAGGGTGTTTGCTTTCAGACGTTACACGCCGTATGCGCCAACGTCCATCTATCTGACAGAGCATAAAGCGTGATTCGTCGGAAAAAGCCACCTGTCGCCACCCTGTGGACGTCCAGTTGCGGTACTGGCGTGCAAATTCCAGCCTTCGTCGCCAATGAACAGCAGTCAGCATAGGTGCATTAACCAGGCGTCTGCTGCGGAGGCCCATACGCGGCAACGTTCGCTGAACCGTTGATGAGGATACATTCTTGGTAGCCCCTTGGTTCAACTGGGCGGTTAGTTGCTCAACAGTTGCACGTCTATTTGCCCGAATGCATCTCCGTAGCCTTCGTCCACCTCTGTAATCTATAGCCCGTGGTGCTCCACATGTTCCACGCCGCTGATTTTGAATAGTGCCATTTTGCCATGCACGGTATACTTTCACCACGGAGGCATGTGAACAGTTCACAAAATTAGCCGTTTCTGATATGCTTCCACCCTTGGCCCGAAAGCCAATAATCATGCCCTTTTGGACGTATAATAAATCTCTACGTTTCTGCATTACGCCAATGATTGAAATGCTTTCCTATGCCATAGGGCATCCTTTATATACACTCCACTGTAATGTGCTTCCACCTGCCTTCTGTGATTGCTTATTTCACGCTGTTGTCGAAAGTAGGTGGTGGTCACATTAATGTGACTGGACTGTGTATAATTTGTTCATATTATATATTCCGGAAAAATATGCTCCACTTTGTTTTTCAAATATGTAACTCATACCATTAACACGGCCGGAAACAGCAATAAATATTTCTTTATTAAAAAAATAATAATAAAAAAGCGATAATGGATGGTACAGTTAACACACTTCAGAGCATGACGAAAGCGGATTGCGACTGCTTATGATCCAAAAATATGTCACAGGAATTGCATCTTCACGTGGCTGCGAATAGTCATTCTTCATAAATACTGAACAAATAATCTGTGCTCATCGGTAAGTAGAAATATATATAAAAAAATATTGATTTTGAACCTTTTTCCACAGTTAAATTCACCTCGACAACATGAAATGGTGAAGACTGAAGAAAAGTTTTTGTTGCCGGTATGTTTCCAGAGCGATAACGAAGGAACGGGCGTGGCGGAGAGGTAGCCAATCAGTCTGCTCACTCGGCTGGAAACGGCACGAAGCGACAAAAACTGACATATACTGTCCTCAACAAGATGACTTATACTCGAGTCTCATTGTCAATGGTCTAAGTTAAGACGAAGAATAGTGCGTAAGAAAAAACAAATAACTGATATAGTACAATGCTAATTTATTTCAGATCAATTATTCCCCTACCCAAATTCTCGAAAGTCCTTTCAGCTCTCCTACACCCAGACGTGAATTTATCTAAAAAATGTGTGATGAGAAGCATTCAAAACCCCTATCCTCTATGGCTTCTGGCAATAAAGGTTTAGAGCATTAAAAGGTGGAAAGAAGGAAAAATTTTATGAGAATTTACTATCGTGTGAAATTATGAAGATATAATGGTCAGCCGACCATTACAGATGTCTCTACACCTGAGGAAGACGGCAGAGCCAGCCGTCGAAATATTGTGTTTCCACAACACTATCCGGCGGTACACCCGGGAAGACTACATTGCATATAATAAACCGTTTGAACAAATACAAACTAACGAATTTAAAAGGCCTGCTACAACTGGCTCACCGTGCCTTCGTTTAGAACCGAATATTTTGTTTCCTGTTGTAATACGTCAACTTATTTCAAAGATAAAGTTACTGCTATAATTATGTTACGCGTAGTTAATAGGTCCACGATAATAATACAGGTAATTATCGTATGTTAGAGTATTTTCAGGAAGTTACATCAAATAATGTTCACATTTAGCAAGTCTATAAATAATTTTGCGCTTGATTTGGTTACACTGGAGACAACCTATGTATTGTCCTTACAAGCTGCGCGGTGTCAGAGACGAATGATCAGACCGACCGTCATCTGCAAGTCGATGGACAGACCACCGGCGTAGGTCGTGTCCCGCAGTTTCGGTTTATTTGGAGACGGATCACAGGAGGCCATACGTCATAACTGAACAAAGAAGGTCAGCAAATCAAGTGCACGAATATTACAACGCTTAAAGGAATACAAATGTACGCAAGATCAATAAAATAAAAGATTAATTCTGTTGCGAAATTGAGATTAGTTTTTCTTTCCGGGAGAGAAATAGCCATCCAGTACCATATTTTTGTTTTAAGGCCATGATTGCTGTGAGATATTTCTATATTCCGTATAATACACCTGTATTCGTAGAGGAGAAAGGAAATCACCTTCACTGACAATCATAAGTAGTAAACACTTTAAAGAAAAAGTAACAGTCATTATCGTATTTTTCAACAACCATCGATTTTTTTTTTTTGATTTTTTTTTTTTGAGCCGTCAATTAACTGCACATCTGCGCGAAAAAAAGAGAAACAGTCCAGAATGTTGCCAAATAATTTTTCCACTTCTTTGATTTCGCCGTTCTACAACCAACAGAGTTTGAATCTCTAAATGTATTTTACTGTTCTTCTTCTTCATCATCTAGAGCAGTTTCCAACGGCTCTGCTGGGAACAAAAGCCTCTGCAGCGCTTCCTGTCCAGCCCTGTCCGGACATCCAGACTTCGGTTTTCCATGGTTTTTACCGAAATCACTTCGTGCCGGGATAGTCCTTTTTGAAATGCCATGACCTAATTCCTTCCTTTCCCTCTCCCGGCTGTAATGACCTCGCCGTCGACGAATCGTAAGACACGAGAGAAAAAAAAAATGCGGTATGCGAACGCGAGCAATATTTAACCATCGCAACTGTAACTGGACTGTTGATTTTTAGGTAAATACTATGGCATCATGTCGCAACGTGCAGAGAAACGCTACAGAGTTGTCCTACCAATCATCACTTTTCTCAGGTCAATCACCACACAGAGCAGATGTTTGTGACATGAAGCAGATCGTCTATTAAATGACAGCTCTTTATTACAATTTAAGGAAACCACATACAATAAAACAATACTACAAAACAGTCAGATATATCCCGCAAGATGTCCAGTAACAGTAGCCAGGTTTGCCTGGTCATTCGCTGCTAGCAGCTCGACGAGCGTACAAGGCTCATAGAGATTGTTACGGATCATCAGGTTCTGTGATTCCTGCACTTCCCCACATTCACAGAGCCTGTTCTCTCGGTTACAACTCCATTTATTAAGAATTTCTTTGCGTCGAGGTTAGTGTTGTAAAAAAACGTTTTTTTTTTCTGGCTTGAAAAAAAAAACATGAAAAAAAAACATGTTTTTTTGTCAGGAACACGTTTTTTTTCACAACTACTAAATCTCAAATTTGTAAGGCAGTTATCGTTTAAAATGACTGTTTTAGAGTTTATTCTAAGTACTTATCTTAGTTTAAAATCTACTATATTTTTCTGGTTCATTGAAATATTGACTAAATTGACTGAAATTTTCTTTAAGAACGGGGATTTCCCGAAGAGACTAGGTTGCGCGAGAAGGAATCCCCATTCCCCATTGTTTGGATTGATACTTGCTATTTGAAATAGTGCTGCCAGCCCTAAAAAATTAACTATAGATCTTTGAAAAAAATTAGGAATTTAAAATTTATCCACGGTTTTTTGCCTTATTGGACTTTCCTTATATTCGTATACTTGTTAACTCTCAGAGTATAGTGGTACTGACTCATTAAATTGTCAGTAAGGGAGCGTGCATAAACCACATAGCTTCATTTTGGCCTCCTGTGAACCCCCACGTAGCCCTACGTGGCTTTTGCCCCCCCCCCCCCCCCCCCCGTTCACGAAGCATATAGCTTTCTTCCGTTTTGATTCCAGAAGACATTTTGTACTATTTTCTCTTGTCAGACTATTGTAAATTACATACGGGTTTAATTAACTGAGGGAAATAAATACTCACATGCTGTTGTGAGATCAGTTCCTCATTTTAACTGTGAAAAATGTTACGAAAGGAAAGTTACGTGGCCTGTCTCGGAACCCCCCCCCCCCCCTCTCCTTACGTAGCCCAGAGTAGCCTTCCAGCTAACCCCTCCTCCCTCTGGACCGAGCCACGTAATTTGTGCACGGTCCCTAATTATGAATCGTTTCCTTGCAACCGTTGGTGTAAACAAACGATTGAAAAGAAATAAAGCTCCTATTTTTTATGATAATCGATTTTAATTCAAACTTAAAAGACCGTAATACAGAACTATTGGCGCAGTCTTTATGCACAGTGTGTACTTTGCTCACAATTTAAAATTTCAATCTGAAAATCTTTTGCGTACAATATAAGAACAACCAGTAAAAGAAAATTTAACTATTTCTGAAGTTAGAGGAGACAGAAGAAGAGACAGAAAATTCCGACTCCGACCGAACTAGTGTTGGTATTACTGATACTAGTGAATGTGGTACTGACATAGAGGATGAATAAAATTATGTTACCTATATAGATACACTTATGAATCATTATGTTAGACATTATATGATTCAGTAAGACTTAAAACACACTTGTAAAATGGAAGTTCCTTAAATAAAACTATAATTTATGAAATATATTATTTTCTGAAAAAAAACAAAATTTAGAAAAAAAAACACGGGTGCTAGGTTTTTTTTCATGTTTTTTTTCAAAAAGTTGAAAAAAAACATTTTGTTTTTTTTCAGTTTGCAACACTAGTCGAGGTACATCGGTTCTGAGTCTATTTATGGCTTTGTGGATCGTGTACGGAAGGTTGTAGCGTGCTGCACGTTTTACTAGTTGATTTTTTCAAATTATTCCTGGTGCCAGATTTCGCCAAAGCTCTGATGGTCGTTTTAAGATGGTAATGAAGCTGGTGTCATCGTATGTAAGAAGGTTTTTCTTCATTTAAGCCTCAAGGATTGGAACTCACATCCAAATGCTGGATGCCTAACGTCGGAGTCCTGTTTTCTCCTTTCAGTTTCTGTAGCTGTTTCTATTTAAATGTGGTGATAACAAGCAATGAGAGTCGCAAATACGCTTTGAACAATGGATAGTTAACAATTCAAATGCATCTTTTAGATTCTGTCTGTAGGCCTAAGTATAATGGAACCTGGCATATCTCAGAAGTATGTACGTACCTCCACGTTGATACTGACAGTAGGCATTTAGAAACTTATAAGGAAAAAACAAAGATAGTGAGACTGAATGATGTGATATTTTTGTACCAATTAGCTAGTAAATTGTTGTGTCTATTTTTTCTTTTTATGATTGTCTAGTGATTACTGAATCCGCAGACTTGAGTAAATCATTGCTTTACGGTTCCCTTATAAAAAACCAGTCCTTCAGAATAAAGCAGCCTCATTGTAGTAAGCAACACTTTACTGCCTTGTGTACCATATTCTCAAACATTTTGAACTGAATCTGCTCCTTTATCCATTTCCTTTCATGTCCTGTGAGTCAAAGGCTTTAACGGAAATCGCAGGTGTCATGCAAGAAAAGGAAGATCTCTTCCTTCCCGTCGACTTGTTTACCGCAAGTAAAAAATCTCCGTTTTGTCGCGTAAATTAGCACCGGGGATCGACATGATTAAAGCGGTGTCGGCGGCGGGGGCGTGTGCCGGGCCCGCCGGGCGCCGGCCAGGGCTGTCCAAAATGTGCACGCAGCACTAGTACTGCGTCCATTCTTCAGCTCACCACAAACAATCATTACGTCTGTGTCTCGGTTGTCCGTGTGACGCCGCGTCGTCATATGTAGAGCCGACGTTTCGACCGTCACTCTGCGGTATTCTTTCTAGGATTTTCGTATTCGATAACCGCAAATGAGGGTCGAAACGTCGGCTGCTCTACATATCACGACGCGGCGTCACCCGGATACCCAAGGGACAACTTTGAGCCGCGGAAGTCTACGATCACAATTATTACGTCTTTGTGATCAATTTTTTTAGCTGCACTCATTTATAATTCAGAATTATTTATTTCTGAACGATACAACTGTATAAAATTGGTGTCAGTACGTGAAAGGAGATATTAAGTATAGAGAGGAGATTCAATTTACAAGTAGAACCGACTTTGTAATTCATCTCAAAAACGTAATTCAAATTTGACGTTACAAACGTTACGATTTTACTAGGGAAAAAACTAGAAATTTTTGAGTTGCGTGATTTTTGTTTACTGTTATTCAGTATCCACATTTTTTTTTTTTTTTTTTTTTTTTTTTTTTTTTTTTTTTTTTTCAGATCGACCTACGTAATTTACAGCGACTAAATTGCAGACGAAATATTTTAGATACGTATTTCTGAACCTGTGGTCCGCAGGTGATCCAGGTGGTCCGCAGGCAGAATATTACAAATTTAATTCTAACTGAATAAAGACACTATAACAAAAATAAATTACTAAGAAATTTTCACTCAAAATTGATACCATACTCCTACTCTATAAAGCTATAAAAGAGTGTAAGCTACATGCCAAACTTTCTAAAAGCTATTAAAATTTCAATGACCAGAAAAATTTGGTATTTTCAGAACATGACTGGGTTGTTACTATAATAGTCTATTCAAAAATACGTTTGTAGCTGGCAGCAAAAACAGCGGTGTTCCTTTGATGATTAAGTTAATGACTGTTTTACGAGGCCCTTGTTGTAGGTGTAGGCCGTAAGGGACTGCGGTATATGCCAATTACAATCGGTAGGTTTCTTTAATAACATACACACAGGTAAAAGAAAAAATACGCCCGTATAAACTAGTGGCCGGTAGAATTATTTTTAATGTTTTACTAGTCCTCGGAGTCAGAGAAGTTGAGAAACGCAGTTTTAGATGAACCATGATCACTGTTACTGGATTCGTCACTGTCGACCATAGTATCTTGCTACTTTCACTCTGTATACATCATTATTCCAAGCTCTGTAACGAAACGTAAATCTCTGTGGCAAACATATCAAAAATCCCTTCACTGCTTCAGCTTCAGCTTAGCGCGCTCTTCTCCTAACTACCAATTTACATAACAACTCGCTGCGTTGACAACACTGGGAAAATGTTTTCATCAAATTAATTCCTAATTAAAAATGTTCTTTTTTGCACTTTGATAGGCTAATTTAGTTGCGATTTATTTGCGTACTTCATCTGTTTGATAAAAGTTTTGCGGTTAGGACGCTTGAACGCAGATAGTAAAACGTCTGACGACAAACTGAACACCCGGGTACAAACTAGATCTAACAGACACTATTTCCCTCTGCCACTGAACTGTTCTCCAGACCCACTCTATTTACTTACAAACAAATAGCTAGCCATAACGGGTTTCCTAATGAAGAGCAGACCGACGAGATGTAGTGTTGAACACACTCCTTGTATCTTAGAACCTAGTTCACCCACGAGAATGCGCAGTTTGAATATCGTTAGCTATTCTCGTACATTGATGGTAAGGCGTCATTCAACAATCCTCCTATTTTAAAAAATTAGAAATACGAAGATAATGTCAAAACTATAATCATAACATGAGTCTGATTTTAAAGGAAGGGATTGTTGGTTGTTTTTAATTATAATAGTAATAGTGTGAAAGTCTTAAATGCCATTTTCGACTAATGGTTGTCAAAATCTTGATCGCATGTAACATACCAAATCTACATCCTTTTCTTTAAAAACACTGAGTCACAACCATGCCGAAATTGTAGATTATTTGTAGAACAAACATTTTAGGTAATGTCATGTTGACGACGGTTTTGCATTTCTTCATCGTATGTTCCGACGCTTTCAGACTGGATATCAAAGCGAGTCGAATACAAATTATGGAAAGAATTTAACATCACTCCTAAGATCGATCATTAATCATTATCATTCGTCGTAGACACTTTCGTAAAGTACATGCTCCACACTATTTGAATATGACTAAATATACTGAACAAATTATAGCAGAAAAAAAATCTGACATCAGAACAATTGATTTGGAATTGAGATTTATGTTTCACGTATTTGAAAGTTAAGTTTTTTTTTTTTTTTTTTTTTTTTTTTTTTTTTTTTACTTAATGATTTACGCTTCGTCGACACCGAGCTCATTAGAGGCGGGAAAGGAATGGGAAGGAATTCGACCATGGCCTTTTTGAAGGAAGCATCCCTGCATTCTCCTGGAGTGATTTGGGAAACCATGTAAAACCCAACTCTGGATGCCCGAGCCGGGATTAAACCCCGCGTCCTCCCGAATGCGAGGCCAGAGCGGTAAATGCACACCTACCACGGTCGGTCAGTAAAAATCTAGTTGTGAATTATTCCTAGAGTCAGATGAGCACCAAACGCCTCAATACCACTGGATAATCAGCCCAATCCTAAGCTCTGGGGTAATTTCCCATTCTCCTTCTGAACGTGTCGGATGAGCGGTAACGCTCTGGCCTCGCATTCAGGAGGACACAGGTTCAAAAACCAGTCCGGACATCCAGATTTGGGTTTTAAATGGTTTCCCCAAATCACTCCAGGCGAATGCTGGGATGTTTCCTGCAAAAGGCGATGGCCGAATTCCTTCTCGTTCCGTGTCTCCAGTTCTTTCCCTCTAATGACCTTGACATCAACGAGGCATGAAGCCGTATTAAAAAAAAAGCCCTTTCTCCTGCTGCCAGCCGCTGACCATGCTGGATGTTGAAGACCTCATCAGTCATTCGAGTTAGGTTATGATATTGGGTAATGTATTTACAGCAGGGTTTTGACTCTCCTCAAGTACGTTGTTTGCACAGGAAATTATGTTACTGATTAAGGGATCGCGCCTTTACGCCTTTATGATAATGCTTCCGATCATAAATGTTAATCCATCACCGTGATTAAACATATAACTACTTGTTTTTCCTGGGCAAAATTGCGTGAGATAAGACAATAAAGCGTAGCTCCTTTTTAAGATCATCCCCTTAATTCCAACTACGAATCAAAATAAACCCTTAATACTGTTGATGGTGATGTAAGAACGGAGACTTTCCCGGAGTATGATTGCAAAGAAGTCTTCGTGGTGTATCTCCGGATTGTGTTGTGAAAACACAATTCATTCCGGCGCTATACCCTTGAAGACTGTTGATGGTGGTTTGTCAGTCGGCTGAATACTTTGAACATCGCTTCCCTTCTGTTCTAGTTGCATCTTTCGTCACCAACAAGACACGACCATCGAATTCGACTTTTTCCTTGTTTCTTTTACTCTTAGGGTCATTTAAGGATCGGTGGCAAATTGCAGTGCTTCATCCTTTGTTACTTCTTGTTTTTCCTCCAGTACTCCATCATCTCATTATGAATCTGTTTCCTCTCTTCCGTCCATTTCGATCCTGCTTTCATTTTCTTCATTCCTTGGAAACCTTACATTTTTAACACTGTTCTCTTAATAATCTCTCTCTCTTTAGCTTCGTCCTTGCTTATATTCCTTCTTTCGAAATCATTCTTGGCTTTCTGAATACAGATTGTTGTAGATTTTTTGTTTCAAAGATATTTGATGTTCCGTTTGGTTAACCTGTTGTACTCCATCCTATATAAATGTTCAAAAAATATCAGTCGTCTCTTCCGTATTGATTCTGTTGTTTTCTATGTTGAGAAATATTTCATCATTAATTCTTAATTTCCATTGATATGATCAGGAAACGATGTTGGAAAATTAAAAAGCTATTCTCCGTAGATTACTGACTAAACACAAAGATGTTACTAACTGACAACTTTTTAGTTTTTAGAGAGAAACTACAAAAGTTTAGACTGTCACAAAACGGGCATTGCTAATGCTGCAACACGAAGTGATATGTTGGTGGTAGATGATGAATATTATGTCTAAATAATGGAAATCCTCTAAATGTATATATGAATAACAAAAATATCATTCTATGCAAAAATAAATAAGCTCTTAGATCGAAAGTGCAGTTAGGTACCAGAATACTATAAATTTCTGAGTTTGGAAATTATGTCACAGATTAACATTAGGGAAAAATCTAAGAGACATAACAGACACGATAAGACAAAGTCAGTTCCTCTGGAATAACGGTTTGTATATTAGGTACGATGAAAACTTAGTTAGGGAAAGAAGAAGACGACCTTTAAATTACATGTGAAGAATTCGACGTCAAAAAATGAGGCGAGGACATTTGTAACAGTACAAGTGAATAGTACCGTTGTGTTTGCGACGGTTGGCACCCCTGCTGTCAGTCGCGTGGAGGATCTGAGTGTGGCCGGTTGCAGCATTACAGTACTAGCGGGGACAGTAAACTATAAACAGATGTGTTGAAAGTAAAAGTGCTTCACACATTGCAATCTTCGGATACTTGAAATTAATATTACTGACTGATGACCATCCTAGAGAGAATGTTTAATTAATACTAATAAATCACACTGTGACAAACAGTGAATGTCATCAAGGTGTGATAGGATTTCATTTATTCTCCCTTCTCTCGAGAGATATATCCCGGATATTCCCAGTCTGGCTACCGTGCTAACATAAAGTTGTTGTGTAAAGTTCCTTTGAGGTACGGACAGTAACGATTTTAACATTGTGTAATTACATATTGTTGTTAATAGCTAAAAGAAAAAAAGAAAATTTCAAAATTAAGAGAGTAACAAGAGGTAAGAAAAATCAAACTGATGAAAAATGACAGAAGATGTACGAAGCAACAAATCTGAAGCGACGCCAATGTAATAGAAAGGAGTAATTTTAATTAATATGAATACGTATTCTACAAAATCCGTTAATGGTAAAGATGTTGGACGTGTTTCAATCACGAGGTTAATTGACACGAAACATGTTTGAACTGATGTCACAACTCTGTAGCCAAATTTATGGAAGAATGAAAGAATTACAGGAGAAATTCAAAACTCAGCGTTAAGACAAATGATAGAATTCTGGGATTTAGAAGGGAGAAAAGAAAGATATCAGCAGCAGCAGGAGTACGATAACTCATTGGGCCGAGAAATGATAGATGAAGGATTGCAGGCACTTGATATGAATATACCGAGAATAGATTCGGTAAGTTCCGCAAGTGCCACCATTAGCTATAGAAAACCGTGTAACTGATGTTTCCAACACGAGGGATCTTGCTATCGATTTTGTTAGTGGCTCAGTTACTTTACATTTGAAAATGTTTTTACAGCTCTCTGTTTTTTTATCTTCACATGTTATATACTTTGTAAGGTGTGCTACAGAAATTCGAAAACTAATCTCGACCACACATGTCGATACCATGGAGAGAAGTATACATGAAATATTACGAAA
>JARYHS010013630.1:240067447-240146442 GCA_031002005.1 Vandiemenella viatica
ACTTTTATTACAGCCACTTGATTATTATATAGTTTATAAAGTATTCTTTTATCTCGATACTTTAGACCTAAATTTTAAATTTTGAACATCTTGTCAGACCTAACATTATCAAAAGCTTTGTCTAAATCAACAAATTCCATAAAAGTATCTTTGTTTTTCTTGATACGCCCTTCAAGTATTAATCTTAAAGCCAGAATTGCTTCCCTTGTACCGCGATTTTTCCTAAACCCAAACTGAACTTCACCTATCTACTATCCTTTCCATTCTTCTGTATATTATTCTGGTCAGTAATTTTAAAGCGTGTGATGTTAGACTAATGGTGCGATAATTTTCACATTTGTCGGCTTGTGCTTTCTTCGGAAGTGTGGAGATGATATTTTTATTAAAATCAGTTGGAATTTCTCCTGTTTCATAACTTTTTGATATCAGCTTTAGTAATCTTTCGATTACTTCCTCTCCTAGGGATTTAAGAAGTTCCGCAGGGATCTCATCAATTCCAACTGCCTTGTTTGCTTTCAAGTCATTCAGAGCTCTATTAAATTCTGTACTCAAAACAGGATCTCCTAAGTCATCAATTATGACATCCCCTTCCTTTTCCATTACGCTATTGTTCAAGTCGTCCCCATCATACAGTTTCTCAATGTATTCCTTACATCGGTTAGCTCTATCGTCTGAGCTTAAAAGATGTTTCCTACCGGCAGCTTTAATGTTCACACCTCCTTTCTTCATTTCTCCAAAATACTGTTTGATCTTCCTATATGCAACATCTACTTTACCTGCGAGCATTTCCTTTTCTACTTCTTCACACTTTTCTTGTAGCCATTTTCTTTTGCTATTTTGCATTTCCCGTTTATTTCATTTCTAAATTGCCTGTATTGCTCTCTTCCTGCTTCATCCTGAGCATTTTTGTCCCTTCTCCTCTGATCTATCAGTTCCAAAATTTCTTCTGTGATCCAAGATTTTCGGGCAGCTTGTTCCTTAAAGCCTAATGTCTCTTTACCAGCTTTAATTATTTCGGTCTTTAATGCACTCAATTCGTCCTCGGTTGAGCTCCTTTCAGAGTTACTTTTTAGACCTAAATGTACCATTTCTGCGAATTTTTTCTCGTATTAGATTGTTTCAGTTTATTCGCTTTCAGTCTGTTCTGCTTATGCAGCTTCCTTATTTGCTTAAACTTCAGCCTGCACTTCATCACTATCACATTATGGTCAGAGTCTATGTCTGCTCCTGGGTACGCCTTACAGTCTAGAACTTGATTCCTGAATCGTTGTTTGACCATGATATAATCTAGCTAGTATCTGCCCGTATCCCCAGGACGTTTTCAGATGTATATCCTCCTTGCATGGTTCTTAAACAGTGTGTTCGTTACTACTAGCTTATATCTTTCACAAAATTCTAACAACCTGCTTCCTCGCTCATTTCTTCCTCCTAGACCAAAATTTCCTACAGTATTCCCCTATTTTCCTTATCCCACTATTGCATTCCAATCACCCATGATCATTAGATTTTACTTCCCCTTCACATATTGGATTAATTCTTCAATTTCGGTGTAAATTTTCTCTATTTCTTCCTGTGACGTTGGCATGTACACTTTTACTAACGTGGTTGGGACGGGCTTAGTTTCTAACCTCATCAAAATAATCCTGTCACTAAACTGTTCATAATAACTCACCCGTTCCCTACTCTCTTAGTCATTACAAATCCTACACCAGTGACTCCATTGACAGCTTTTGTGCTAATTATCCTGTGTTCCCCAGACCAGAGATCCTGTGCGTCCTTCCATTTAATCTCGTTAATCCCAACAACATTTAACTTAAGTCGTTCCATCTCCCTTTTAAGGTTTTCTAATCTACCTGTCCTATTCAGACTTCTAACATTCCATAGTCCGACTCGTAGAATGTTTTTATCCATTCTGATGATTCCTCCCTGAGCAGTCCCCACCCGGAGATCCGATTGGGGGACTATTTACCTCCGGAATATTTCACCCAGGAAGAAGCCATCGTGATACATGTAATTTGAGAGGATTACATGTCCTTTGGCTCTTTAATGCAGTGGTTTCCCGTTGCCTTCTGCATCCCCATGCCGTTGATTATTTCTGATTAATCCGCCTTTAGGGGCCGTTTCCAACCCCAAGGGCAAGAGGGTGCCCTGGACCACTCCCCACTCTTCCGCCCTCCTTTCGGAGGCCGTTGGCAAGCAATGGGTGACTCCTTATACCGGGAATCATTCAGTCGCCAGAGCCTCGTCCGTGCAAACAGGGTGCACCACGTGAAGGAGAGGTTGACATTTGGTTGGAAAAGGTAATTATAGTCTCTCCCAAATTCTTACATCCCTTGCAGATGATATGACAAGAAAAAACAGCGTAAGGATAAATTTAAAAAAAGAAGTTATATGAGCTATAACAGGATTCCAAATAACACAAGTCAGTAAGGGAAAAAAGTTATGGTTTTTATGGAATGATCACACGCAGGTACAAGAACAATGTACAGCGAGACAAAAAATATTAAAAAAATACAATAACAAGCTATACTAAACTGAAGAACTGCAAGATAATTGCCACAAAATTATGCCTTGCAAGTGGATCTTGGACACTTACAATCAATGAAGATGCGAAGCACAATCCTCTTAAGGA
Organism: Vandiemenella viatica; assembly: GCA_031002005.1. Classification (NCBI taxonomy): domain Eukaryota; kingdom Metazoa; phylum Arthropoda; class Insecta; order Orthoptera; family Morabidae; genus Vandiemenella; species Vandiemenella viatica. Next base: position 240,070,080 of record JARYHS010013630.1, read on the forward strand.
TTGTTTCAGGAAGGATCACGTGAAATGACAAAAGTTTTGTTTCAGTGATATTAGTTCCAAAGTAATGGGTATTGTAAAAGATCAAAGGAATATGTCTAATGCAGTGGCGGATCTAGGAATTTTCCAAATAGGATCAAAAACTATGAGGCGAGCGCCCCGGTTTGTCCCCCCCCCCCCCCTATATCTGGCAGTGGTCTAATGAATAGTGGTGGAAGGCATCATCTGAAGACGATAAAATAAAATAAAGTGACTTGATAACAGAGTTTCGGTTTACCGCGCATTCCGCCTCTCTCGTGGTAGGATTTACATTTTAATGTGAAACCTAAAACACAGAACATTCTGTCGTAATTCATATGATTAAGGAGAAACTGAATACTATGATGATACGGTATATAATGAAACAATTAAAAAATGTAATACAAGCAGAATCAAACCCATCTTAGGTTAATGATACTATGGAGTTACGCACGAAGCAACACCTTGTCTACTCAATATGATCCACCAATAATTTTTCGGAAGGATGAAGGGGCACATAATACTGCTTTGCAAAAGTAATACTTCAATGATAATTTCTGAACTCTGAAAGATTAAGCAAGTTCTAAGTTCCGAACTGTTTTCAATGCTTAAGAGGTAGTCGGCTGTATAGAATTCAACGTAAACGTGAAGCAGAAAATTGGCTTCTGAGTACCTTTAAACTAACAGATTATGCTCAGAATTGAAGTTCTTCTTCGGTACTGAGTTAATGTTCTGAGGCAACTCGCTGCGCCAGATCGATCTTACGTAATAATATATTTACGCTGTTAGTTTCTAGAATTATTGTTACAAGGAAATGATTCAATATTATTCTTAATACATGCATCAAATCTTCTTTATGTTTCAAACTATGGACAGGAAGAGATATCGAAAACTTTATCCAGCATTGGGCAAAACGATTATGATATCCGGACACGAAAAAGAAAAGTAAGTAAGTTAATGTATCGGAGGAATCTAACTAAAAGAAATTCTGTTACGCTGTTCTATCATGTTGGAAAGTAAGTAGAACTAAGATATACGTGTCAAAGGCAGTGTCAATAAAAGAAATCAATTCTCAGTTGCTCAGCGAATATCATTTCTACCTCAAACATATTTCAGGCCTTTACGGTGTACTAACAATCTAGGAGAGTCAGAAGTCAAGACTCCAAAGCGTCATTTACCAATGTTTTTCAGGGGTAAGAAAAGCTTTAAGTGATTGTACACAGTAAAATCAAAGTAAAAAAGCTAAAAACCCGAAGTTCTCTTGAAAATGTATAGTAAAGCCTGCAGCATAGGCTACAACCATTTCTGTAATACAGAAAATGCTAACCTGTATGCGACACCACTAAAACAGGCGAACACCACATTAAACTGAGCTGTCGACGGGGTGAAATTCACAATGCAAATTCACAATGGGGAGCTGCAGTTTGCTATTGAGATCGATTCCCTGTTAATTATATGCAGCTTATATGTTGATTCAAAATAAAACGTGAAAGTGCCTTAAAATTCAAACAATTCTGTCAACAAATCAAAATTCAAAACAAACTGTGGCTGCAAATATTTGATAACACAGGGGAAACTCAAATATCAGCATTAATACTTAAAAAGAAAATTCGACGACAGTTTTAATAGTTTTAAAAAATGCAAAATAAAAAAAGGTGGTTGAACTGTTTTTGCGAAAGATGTTCGCTGAATGTCTTATAAAACCGAATAGTATAAAATTAGCGAAAAATATTAGTTCGTTTTATTAACAAACAGAATTATTAGAAAATTGTGAAAATATAAGCAAACATGACGATGAATATGTATTAAATTTTCCTCTGGTCTCAACCTGAGATATTTCTGAATGAATCCAAAGCTACTCCTTCGAGTTACATATATAAATCTCAAGGGTAGTCCTTATAAGGAAAACATAAATAAGTTAAACGAGATGATCGGTGAGAAAATTTCGCAAAGCAACTGTGTAGCAAAACGCGGACCTGACCTAATATTTCAAAAATAAAATACGATGAATAGCGAGGATGGTGATTTGTAGTAGATGGAAAGAATAACCGTCTCATTTATAACAATATCCTCCTGACTTCACCTGAAGTATGCCCTCTGCTTCGACGTAAACGCCGGAAGTCGAAGTATCACAGACCTCACCGGAATACAATTAAGCTGAACAAAACACACACAGTATATCCATATCTCTGTCATATGTGGTACTGTTATCTGCTCGAATCAATCGTTATCGATGTCTAGCGGCTTGGCACTGAACTGTCTCACTTGCGAGTCATTGATAGTTAGTACTTTCGTCCTTTAAAGTTCAAATTTCGAACAATTCTTTAAATATATATATATATATATATATATATATATATATATATATGATGTTACCAAAGCGGAGAGCTTGATCTTTAAAATCATACCTCATCTTCGGTTACTTATCAAGAAAGATAAATGGCTCGCAGGAAAAAATAAATATACTTTTGCCCTTTAGTGAACGAATTCCAAAAAATTTGTTTCTTGTTACCAAAGTGGAGACCTTAGTCTTTAAAATAACACCTCATTAATCAATTTCGATTAGGTATGAAGGGAGATAAGATGGCCGCGTAGCTCAGGCAGTAGACCGTCTGGGCGGTCCGGACGACTGGGGTTTGATCCCAGACGAAGCTGAGGATACTTCCTCGAAGCTGAACGCCCGGAACGGCTTGCCAGGCCCACTCAGCCTGCTATCCAATGAGTACCATGGAGGAAACTCCGCGGGAAGGTAAAGAACGACCGCTGACCCCGTCATATTTATTCTAGTGCCAACGGTTGTAATGGGAATGCGGAGCTCTACCTCCGTGATTCCTACGGTAAGCGACATGAGCTGTAGGATCCCCGCGACCTTTACCTTTATGAAGGGAGGTGAATGGATCGTCAAAAAAATTGTGCCTTGGCATATTATTTATGAATTTCAAATGTCAAACGAAACTTAAAAAATATATGGGACTTTTGATGTATTTCCTACTACCGAAATCGTTTTAACACTCTGTAACACTTTATATTATTCATCTCATTCATTTGCTATATCTCGATGTGATAGACTTACAATTTGAGGTTATTCTTTCAGTTTAGTTTAACAAATAGCATATTGGTTCATGAAAATAAGTAAGTAATAATTTTTAAAGATTTTATTTTCATTTTTGGAGAGAGAGAAGAAATATATCTAAGCAGTTTTTGTTGCGTCTTTTGTTGTACCATTGTTTCGACAAAGAATCGTAGTGAGTCAAAGAGGTAAGAGAATAATAATTTTGAGAGAGATACATCAGAGCGTGTTCGATATTTGAGGTACGCGAAGCGCATATCAAAATGCGGTGCAGTAATGGGCGACATAATTGGGAAACGCCAAGAGCAATATCATACATCCATAAATATTAATTAAATTACGGTTTCAATATTTTATTGCGTTTATTCCGATACACATGTTTAGTCAAAACTGACAAATAACAGGAGGGGTTGTATGTGATCTGCACTAATCATTGCCTTACTTAATAACTCCCGAACAGTGTATATCATGTTTCAACAAATTATTTCTGCTTTAGATGACGTTTAATTTGTTCTTATAAATAAATGATTGCCAATTGATTTGGAATAATTCCCACCCGCGTGAGAGCTATGCAGTATTGATGGCTTTATTTATTATGCATCACTATAGCGAAAATTCCATTTAATGCGTTATTCGGTTATTGTGCGTTTGGGGACGGGGTGCAGCCTCGCGTGTCGTGACAAAGGCCAACTGACAGTCAACCAACTAGCTGCAAAAAATTACTAATTTTTAATTGGATAAATCGAACAACTACCTCTGGAGTGAAGTTAGGGGCCAGGAAAGTAAAATATAAAGCTGAATCCTACTAAAGTTTTATCTCTTACTACTGAAGATCCCCCTGCAATCATTTTGTATGTTTCTCATTTTAGAATAAACAAGGTAATATTACAAACAAGTTAGCGTGCTTAATGAAGTATTGCTAGTATCTTAGAGATCTGGCTTTTCATTTAGAGTTTATCTATTTGTTTATTAAGATAAACTTTCCAAAAATCATTATATCGTTTTAGCAGACTCTTCAGTTTTTTTTAAAAAAAGGGGAAACGATAATTTATAAACTTACTTAGCAAATTTTTTAAAAAATCCCCTTTTCCTTATATTTCAAACGGCCACGTTTATCAGAATAGAGATTACACTGATGTAAAGTGAGAACGAATTTTGAAATTATTGCATATCATCTTTCTGCATTTTATTTGTTTATCAGGGTATAACCGAATTAGATGGGTGCGATAAAAATTAATTCGATCTGATTTGTGCTTACCTACACAGTCAATATCTGAGTTGCACAAGTTTATTGATGAAGAACCTCAACTCAAGTTCCAGCAGCATTAAACGTCTTCTGATTAGTTGGGTTTTTATTTCTCAGTTCACGTAGTATTGAAACGTGATTTCATTTACACTACGTAGTTGTTACTTGCTAACTAAGTGACGGGGAGAAGGGATTCTATTACGAGAAGGCAATAAATAAAAAGGTAATTCTCAGAACTAAAGAGTTGTAAACAATACTAGTTCCTTCAGTCGACTAGCCGTAAAACACTAACAAGCAAAATTTACATAAAAAAATTAAGAAATTTTATGATTTCTGTGGTAATCTTAGAAGTTGTAGTGAATACGTACATATCGCTAACATTATTTTTCACTGCGGTGGACTGTGGAAGAAACAACCCGTAACTCAATAGAAACTCACCGATGAACTCTTTTGCAGGGAAAAAAAAGCGATTAACAAACTTAGAAACGGTCTCAAATCCCTAGTTAAGCAAACATCGCTTTGTATCTCAGGTAACTGTTTTGACTTTGGATTTACCTATTACGAGGGCCTACCGATAACTGAACAAATAGAAATTTCATGTCACACTTTTCTCTACATTTAAATAGTATACTGGAGAGCTTATCATCTATACAGCAATTGTAAATTTTGTAGAAATTTTTGCAGCGACACATGATTTATATAACCGCTTTTGGAAGAAATATTAGAGAACAGGAGTGCCTGCGACGTCATCCACGTGGAATTTAAGATTATTGTTGTTAATACACAAATAAACTATCAAAGAAATGTTGGTAGGGATGGTAAAAGCAGAGAAGCAGCACTGTTTTTACATCTTTCTCGCAACTCTTCCTCTCCTTTTGAATGAATAATGTGTGTTTTAAAAACGTTTGTGCAAATTATTTGTTTCTACACTCTCTTGAAATCGCTACTAATTCGGAAGATATTATGATTGTATGAACCACAGGCACACTTTAGTTTTATTCACAAAATTTCTCTGCAGTCAACATTTAACGGGATGCTGCCTGGCATTTGTACGAACAGATTGCTTTATTTGTATTTTTATAAACCATGATTTAAATTTCTTATTTTTATAGTAAAGTTTAACTGTTATAGTAAGAATTAATTAAAAATCGTCAGCGTGAACATTTGGACTGCGAGAAGGGTTGCCAGAAAATGTTAAATGGATAGAATCTAGATCTACTTATTACGGAACAATTAAATCAGTGCACCATTTATTGATTACACAGTACGTCGATGTTGGATCTAAATATAACGTATTCTGTAAATAACGTGAGATAAGCCGCCAATTATAGTTCATCACTATGTATAGTTTCGTTGAAATGGGTGGTTTTTGCGTGAAACATACATTACACATTCAAAATAATCCCAAAACTTTCGGTTTTGACTTGTATGTCATGGACGAGGTACAGTATCTACTAATTGGGACCAACAGTATGGTTCATGTTACCTGAAGATATAATCTGTAGCCACATGCGTTTCGATGATTCCTTTCATTAGATTTTTGCGAAGCGCACTTACGCCTAGGGAAGGATTAAAAAAAAAAAGTACTGTTTTGTTCTCTGTATCATCAAGAACTATGTTACTGATCTAGATAAAAAGTATCGTATATTTTAACTGATGATATATATGCTGTGACTATGCAAAGTTTCCCTGAAACGCGTTTATTAGATTTTTCTAGATACGCGCACAAATAAACAAAAATTTCAAAACTTACGGATTTAGACTTCGTGTCACCCGGAACTGGTGGGACAAAAAGTATCCCACACCCTGACCCATGACCTAAAAATTCATCCGTAAATTTGTTTTGTGATGAGCGAACAGACAGACAAAATTCAAGATTTTACTTTTGACATCTGTATCTTCAGCAGTGTACATTTGAATTATTCTTTTCCAAATAAATTTCGTGTACGGACAAAATTTGTCTATAATTTTATTATATAGAAAAGATGGAGACTAGAATACCATTATACGAAAGAGATGTAATATCTGAAACAGCTTATTGAACTGTGGTATACAGCTTGCTTCAATGTTTGTCTGGAACTAGTAATTAAAACGAACAATAATAATAATGGAAATAAAAATACTAAACGCAAGTGGCATTAAACGAGTGGCATAAAATCTTAATTTTAGTTCTACGCGTATTTGGAAAAACAGATGCAGCACTGGTAACATTTTTTGCTTCGCTGAAACAGGCCAACTCGTCCGACAACCAATATGCAGAGTTATCAGTTTGACAATTCCAGTGATTCAGAAGCTCATGCGAGCATGGAACAACATAGTACTAATACTAGATTTCTTAAATAAGGAACTGTGAAACTGTCACAAAATGTTGAAGCATTCGCGATGATAAGTTGCCAAATACCTAGTTTCTATAAATGAAGTAGTGCTAACAATGGCAGCTGATAACTCATTGAGACCTTAACACGCTCTCGACATCCTAAAGCAACGACTACAGATGATATAGATTTTTTTTTTTTTTTTTTAAGTTCAAAAATTTTCAGAAACACGACGCCAAATAACTGGCAATAACAGTATATTAATCACTCGTTTAACGTTACCCCTTTAATAAATAAACATTCATAGTCTCAATCTAAATACTTTTTCGTTACCGAAAAACGAAAAACTGACAGCGAGTAATTGGGGAAGACTGAAGTTTCTGTTATAAATGATACGGGAAGGTGGCTGCTGGGTAAGATAGGAAGCAATATTGAGCAAACTTCCACTAACATTACGATAATTTCAGATACGCCATCTTATAGCTGCTGTCCCAACACCTTGAGAGTACCGAGCGAAACAACCGTTGCAGTACGCATTACGATACAATACAGAAAAATGGTTTTCAAATTTCTTTTGCTTGCTTACAGTAGTAAAAAACAATTAACCCGATTCCAATCCACTGGGATTTTCAACGACCCTTGTCCCGACCTTTCATCTCTGGCACAGATTGCTGTGTAATGTGAAATGTGCGGTTCTGATTAAACGTTAAACTGTAGGTCCCTTTAATACAGTAAGGTTACACAGTTAGGCTAAGGCGGCTACGACAGGTGCGGAATGCGTAAGGCGGTCAATAAAAACTGTATCACCCGACCATACGAGTGTACTTTTTTTACAAGCAAAAATGGAAAAATTAGGTTAAAAACCAAAAGTAAGTACATCTGGCAATGAAGATGTAGAGTGTCTATGAGTATATTGTCATGATCTAGTATGGAGTTACCCACGGAAAATCCACACATTGCGGGTGTGTTGTAGTTTACGATGATGGTGAGTCCGTTACTATTTGCCCCCACTGTTAGGATGACTGGGGACCGCATACTGCCTCTTACGTTACATCTCTTGTTCCAGTGCCAGCAGTGGACGAAAGAAGTGCATTTTACATGTTATACATCATCATAATTTACTGAATTAGAAACTGAGAATTCCTGGTAAAAGAGAGATAAAATTGTATAGTTAAATATACAGGGCGTTCGCCGGGAAACGCAACCCACTGTTAGCGCTACAAGGAAGAAACTGCTCCCGGCGAGCGAGCGCTCAGTTTCCGGCATTGTTCGACCGTCGGCCGCGGACTATTTCATAATAATTACGCTTCATAAACTTCATAAACTTGTGTGCTAAGCATTTAAATGTGACGTAATTCATTAGCTTACCTTATAAAAGATGCTGGAAGTGTTGACCCTCTTGTGTAATGCACATTTCACATCTTCTGAACATATTTCGAGACACACGCTGCCCTAACTGACTTAATGATTTTTTGGGTGACTGTTCTAGTCGAAAAGCGATATCGTCAATTTTCTCCTCTGTGAGAATACGGTTGACCGACAGTCTCTTTTTGTTAAAAAATGAACCCGTTTCTCTTACTTTTTTAACCAGACGCAGAATTGTTGATTTAGCTGGCAGTAAAGCGCCAGGAAATTCGCGACGAAATTTACTGCGACACTTTTTAAACGACTTCTTCTTCACATATGTATCGTAGAGAAATATTCTTTGTTGCAAACTGTAACGTACCATAATTTTACTCACACTCAAACACGGTACAGATTAATAAGAGTATGAAGCCCCAAACCAGCCAAACCGCAAAGAAACGTTTATTCACAACACTGATTAATAAGAGACTGAAGTCACAAACTATCTACAATGCAAAGAAACCGTTCTTAACAATGTAAGGGTCACTGCACTGCACTGTTGGGGCAGCGGAGGTGTTAAACAGTGCGGTGATTCACGGTGCCGTGTGGCGGATACTGCTGGCACGACTGACCGAGCAAGTTGCCGACGGCAACAGACTGGGAGGGTAGCGTTTTCCGGCGAACGCCCTGTATGTGGAGTATGTACTAGCATATGCAAATGAGACATTTATAAAACGTACAGACCGAGCGTGATGGGTGAACGGTTAACGTTCTGGTCTCGCATTCAAGAGGACGCGGGTTCGAATCCCCGTCCGGTCATCCAGATTTGGGTTTTCTATGGTTTCCCTAAATCACTCCAGGTGAATGCCGGGATGCTTCCTTCAAAAGGCCATGGCCGAATTCCTTCCAGTTCATTGCCCCAATCCCATCTCGCCTCTAATGACCTCGCTATCGACGAGGCGTAAAGCCCAAGGAAAAAAAAAAAGTACAGGGATATGTGAAATACTATTTTCAGAACGGATTCAGTTTATGGAACATCAACTTGAAACAATGTGACCATAATTTTCATTGGCAGTTGTGTGTTGTATCATGAGAAATGATTGTCTGACGCATTGATGTAATTATCTCTCGATTACTTAAAACTATTGCAATCTGGTATAATGAATTTAATTGTATTATGTCCATACCAACAACAAATAAACAAAGAAGCACATCCTCAAAATAATTACTAGAGTCGAATAAATCAAAATCCTAAAACTTTCGCTAATTATTTCAAATTTCGCAGAAGATTGGAACAGTTAAGGGTACCAATATTTTCTATCAATATCACAAATTACAGATGAAAACATTCGAGATTTACAGAATTTAAAACTTTTTCATTTCTCAAGATATGAAACAAAATGTGATATATGCAATAGAAAAGCATCTGACATAAAAATTGTAATTTTTTTTAAATGAAAAGTTGACAATATTTTTTTTAAAAATCGCAGTCATTACGGATCTAATAACCGATTTGAGACAACTTCTATTATTTTTAGTTTTGATGTGATCTCTAATGTAGACGTACTTTACAGTGAGTGCATTCGTCTTGATCACTCAGCAGTGCTAGAGGCAGATGACAGCTTCGGTAAAATCGATCGGACACGCATGAAAGTGTCAGCGAACTACACATCCGTATACGTATTTTTTGTTTAAACATCAGCGCTGTCTGTTTGTTATTTAACATATGTTTATTCTGCTGATTAATGTTTTTTTCTGTTGATCGAGAACTTTGAAGGCAATAAATAATTAACAGTGAATACTGAGAACGATATAGCTCCAAGCCATGAAAATAGAAAACTTATTTTTTAACAATTTAAGCAACAAATTTTATAAGAATAAATAGATTTTAAACGCTATGATTATTGTCTTCACCAGGAAACTCACCGAGGGAGGTGGTGTAATGGTTAGCGTTCTGGTTTCGCATTCGGCAGAACGCGGGTTCGAATCCCCGTCTGGCCATTCAGATTCGGGTTTTCCCCAAATCAGGCGAATGCCGGAATAGTTCCTTCAAAAGGCCACGCCAAACTCCTTCCAGTTCCTTGTCCCCAGTCCCTTCCCTCCTATATTGACCTCGACGAAGCGTAAAGCAAAAAAAAAAAAGTTGCTGAAAAGATATTCTTAACTAATTGATTTCAGTTTTTAAGGCAGTGGGTCTCATGAAGTAAATTAATGAATTAATGCAAGTTGAACCTAGGACAGACACACACAAATAACGATCAGATCGTATTCAAGACACATGACGATGTTTTTCACATTGAAACGTTTTTATAAATAAAAAGTGTAGGACACAGGCGACTCCAATAAAATTGCGCAAAAGCTTCTGCTGGTGCCTCCACGTTATATTTTATCAACGTCATATTGCTGCTCACTCATCCATTTCGGAATGCCAGACAATAGTACGACAAATTCCATATTTATTCACGCGTGTTTCCATACTTTATACTAGCGTGAAGCATTCAGAGCAGATATCCATAAAAAGAAAAACGCCATGTCATTCATCAACAGTGAGTTATCAAAGGCGATTAAACCATTTCTTCGCTGGCTGACATCGTAAAATACTTGAGACAATTTCACTTCACGGTCGACGGAGGAAAAAAAAAGATACAGTCGTGATATTTATCCGACAGCATAAAAGAATAACGAAACACCATAGCAGGACACAAAATACAAAACCAATAAAGGATAATTTAAAGAGAATACCGGAAGTGGACACTTGCAGTTTAGCTGCACGATAAATGACCAAGTATCACGTCTTTTTTCATTTGAAATTAAAGAAAGGCGTGGATCTATTCCCATTTCTTATAAATATACTATAGCTTTTAAATAAATCCTAATAGGCGCATTTATCATCTGCATATTTTTATATCATCTCCAAAGTAGGTTAACAATTCCCAGTTGGTGCTATCTGGTACAGATTGAAGTACTAGGAACATTTATCTAGGCACGATCTGGATTTAAATACAATTTCATTCAAGATTACAATTTTTTACAAAACTCGATACCATTTCAGTGACAATAGAAAAGCATCCAGTTAATTTTTTTAAATTCAATTTTAATACCAGAAATTTTTTTTCACAATATATCACCGATATGATCTCGCCTAGTAGTGTTGTTCCACAATTTTGAAATTAGTGAGTGTTGTGCATATTTCTTACTTTTCTCAACTACGTAAATACCATATAAGGTAAATAATTGCAAAACTCCTCCACGACGGAGAAATGCTTCTTTCATGTTGATGACAGCATCAAATACAATTTCTTGTAGCTGATGTAATAAAATAATGTCAGATGATTATCTTCACTATCTTTGAGTAGTAAGTACTGCTAAGCTCACTTTTATGCAGGACGCAGAGGAAGTAGCACAGTACCACCAATGGGATAGGATACTTAAACTGGGAGTGATTTCACCTCAATTCAAAAATGCGATTAACAGTCATGTCCAAAAGATGGCTTAAACATGGGTATCTGGTTTCGCACCATCATTCAGTAACAAATTTTGGACTTCATGAAAAAGAGAAATCTATTAGTTTCAAATATTGATCTAGGAGTCAGAAAGAACTTTTAAAACTTTATGTGTGGAGCATAGCACTTTATGGCAGCGAAGCGTGGACTTAAGGTATACCAGAAAGATGGAAAATTAAAGCATTTGAAATTTGGTTCAATACAAGGATGCTGAAAATTAAGTGGACGGATAAAGTACGAAACGAAAGAGTCATGCAAATGATGGACGAGGAAACAAGTTTGTGGACGAGTCTTACAGAAAGAAGAGACAGGATGGTAGGTCATATTTTGAGAAATGCACATGTTAGTGGAGGGAACAGTCGAAGGTAAGAATTGCAGGAAGACAGAGATTAGAATATACGAAACAGATAATTGAGGGCGTGAGTTGTAAGAGGTATTTTGAGACGAAAAGGTTAGCGTAAGATAGGAAGGGACTGAGGATTGCGTCAAAGCAGTCGAGAGACTAATAGTAGAAACAAAATTGTAATAAAATAAATTTTCCTGGTTGACGTTATTTATTATTATTATTAAAATAAATTTTGATGAAGCATATCCCTCAGAGCAACTTTCCAATATACTTACGCTTAACACGAATTTTCAATTTAAATTCTTAAAATGTTTCCAGGAAATTTTTCAGCTCTTGACGAATGTGAAATATAAATGATAGCTTTAGTTATGACAGCTGATATTTGTGTTAAAAATCAAAGACCAAATATTTAGGCGAGAACCTTCACATTTTACTTTACTAAATATTCTTAAAAGTTTGAAATGGGAGATACCTTGTATTCTTTTTTCTTTTAACAGATATGAAAACTATAGTATTAAACATTGGAATAAAGCAAAGTTACTTTTGGAGCTGATGGATCAGAGGAGAAGGTACAAAAATGCTCAGGATGAAACAGGAAGAGAGCAGTACTGGCAATTTAGAAATCAAATAAATAGGAAATGCAAAATTACAAAAATGGCTACAAGATAAGTGTGAAGAAGTAGAAAAGGGAATGGTCGTAGGAAAAGTTGCATATAGAAAGATCAAACAGAATTTTGGAGAAATGAAGAAAAGAGGTATGAACAATAAAGCTGCCGATGGGAAACCTCTTTTAAGCTCAGAAGATAGAGCTAACAGATGGAAGGGATACATTGAGAAACTGTATGTTGGGGACGACTTGAACAGTAGTGTATTGGAAAAGGAAGGCGATGTCGACATTGATGACTTAGGAGATCCTGTTTTGAGGACAGAATTTAATAAAGCTCTGAATGACTTGAAATCAAATGGAATTGATGAGATCCCTGCAGAACTTCTTAAATCCCTAGGAGAGGAAGGAATCGAAAGATTGTTCAAGCTGATATCAAAAAGTTATGAAACAGGAGACATTCCAACTGATTTCAATAAAAATATCATCTTCACACTTCCAAAGAAAGCACAATCCGACAAATGTGAGAATTATCGCTCCATTAGTCTAACAACACATGCTTCAAAATTATTGACCAGAATAATATACAGAAGGATGGAAAGGGTAATACAAGAGATAGTAGGTGAAGATCAGTTTGGGTTTAGGAAAAATCGCGGTACAAGGGAAGCAATTCTGTCATTAAGATTAATACTTGAAGGGCGGATTAAGAAAAACAAAGATACTTTTATGGAATTTGTTGATTTAGAAAAAGCTTTTGATAATGTTAGATGGGACAAGATATTCAAAATTTTAAAGAAGTCAGGTCGAAAGTATTGAGATAGAAGAATATTCTATAAAATATATAAGAATCAGGTGGCTATAATAAAATTAGAGAATCACGAGAGCCATGCATCAGTTAAAAAGGGTGTGATACAAGGCTGTAGTCTATCCCCGTTAATATTCAACTTGTATGTAGAAGAAGCAATGAAGAAAGTCAAAGAAAAATTTCCATGTGGCATAAGTTTTCAGGGAGAAAAAATCAGTATGCTACGATTTGCTGATGACATTGTCTTGTTAGCAGAGAGCGCTGAGGATATTGAGAAGTTACTGAATGGTATGAACAAAATACTGAAGGAAGATTTTGGACTGAATATAAATCAAAGCAAGACAAAAGTGATGAAATGTAGCAGAATTGATACCAATAAAAGTAGATTAAATATAAAAAATACGATCGGAAGCAATAGGAGAGGTAAGTGAATTCTGTTACTTGGGAAGTAAAATTACAATCGATGGCAGAAGCAGGACTGATGTAAAAAGCAGAATTGCATTAGCAAAAAGACCTTTCATGAAAAGAGAAACCTTATAGTTTCAAATATTGATCTAGGAATTAGAAAGAACTTTTTAAAACTCTTTGTGTGGAGCACAGCACATTATGGTAGCGAAACATGGACTTTAGGAATACAAGAAATAAAGAAAATTGAAGCATTTGAAATGTGGTGCTACAGAAGAATGCTGAAAATTAAGTGGACAGACAAAGTAAGAAATGAACGAGTTTTGGAAGTGATGGGTGAGAAAAGAAGTTTGTGGAAAAAGCTTACAGAAAGAAGAGACAGGCTGGTTGGTCATATTTTGAGACATGCAGGATTGGTTAATTTGTTAGTGGAGGGAACAGTAGAAGGTAAGAACTGTAGAGGAAGACAGAGATTAGAATATATGAAGCAGATAATTGAGGACGTGGGCTGTAAGGGGTATGTAGAAATGAAGAGGTTAGCACAGGATAGGAAGGGATGGAGGATTGCATCAAACCAGACGTTTATCCACTCAACTATGTGCTCTCGGCATGATAACGTTTGGTGCGTATGTTTCTGCGAATAAGTGATTAAAATATTGTTTCATGTCCGTTTAAATCTTTAGTTTAAAGTTGGGAGTTTCTCTGTAAATAATGGATATTGGATTAGTTAGAGTTATTTTTAGTGACCGTTTGTATTAACATTATAGTTTTGAAGCAGTTCCGTATTTCGCGTAATGTATCTGCTGGTGTTTATAATTTATTCTATTAGAACAAGCTGAAAGAAAAATTATTATTATTATTTTTTTTATTATTATTATTTTGCTGTCGTCAATTTTTCGACTGGTTTGATGCAATCCTCCATCCCTTCCTATCGTGTGATAACCCCTTCATCTCTACATACCTCCTTATAACTCACGTCCTCCATTATCTGCTTCATATATTCTAATCTCTGTCTTCCTCTACAGTTCTTACCTTCGACTGTTCCCTCCACCAGCAAATTAACCAATCCAGCATGTCTCAAAATATGACCTACCAGCCTATCTCTTCTTTCTGTAAGATTCTTTAACAAACTTCATCCCTCACCCATCATTTCCAAATCTCGTTCATTTCTTATTCTGTCTGTCCACTTAATTTTCAGCATTCTTCTGTAGCACCACATTTCAAATGTTTCAATTTTCTTTCTTTCCGGTATTCCTAAAGTCCATGTTTCACTACCATAAAGTGCTGTTCTTTCTAATTCCTAGATCAATACTTGAAACTAAAAGGTTTCTCTTTATCATGAAGGATATTTTTGCTAGTGCTATTCTGCTTTTAACATCATTATTGCTTCGGCCAACGATTGTAATTTTACTTCCCAAGTAACAGAATTCACTTACTTCTCCTATTGCATCCGATCCTATTTTTATATTTAATCTACTAGTATTGGTATCATTTCTGCTACATTTCATCAGTCTTTGTTTGATTTATATTCAGACAAAATCTTCCTTCAGTATTTTGTTCATGCCATTCAATAACTTCCCAATATCCTCAGCCCTTTCTGCTAACAAGACAATGTCATCATCTAATCGTAGCATACTGATTTTTTCTCTCTGAACACTTATGCCACATGAAAATTTTTCTTTGACTTTAGGTTAAACATTATATTACAAAACATTTGGTAGTGTTAGTAAATAGTTATCTCTTTCTAATGCAGTTATCTACATTAATAGTTTCAGTATCTGATTTATACGGTTGGATTAACATTGCATATTGTTAGTTTTGTCTTCTTGACTTTTATGTTTTATTCCTTGGGGTCTTAAGCCACGTCAACGTCCGAGTCGGGGTCTATAAAGGCGGTAGAGGATTCGGGTCAAGGAACAGGAAGAAACTGGTCATGGTGATGAGTTCGGAAAACCAAGCATCCGAAATCTGGACGTCCGTAGGGGGAATTTTTTCTTCATTTTTAGAAGTTGCTCATATCTATCGTTTAGCTATATTAAAACTACTTGTCTCAGTAAATTTTTGTTTAATTAGAAATATTTTAGTACTATACTGCACATTTCGTACTGTCGAGTATTGAAAGCTTAATTTTTAAATTATGGAAGCATTCATAGATTTCATTGAGTTTTGTTAATAGTTTTCTATCAGTTGCTCATATGAAAGCATATCAAGAGTTAATATTTATATCTAACAGAAGTATCAAAAAGACACTACAATAAGCAGATTTTAAAATTCTTGGAAGACTTAAGGTATATGATGTATCAGTTGATCCTTAAGGTTCACTCAGGTGATATTAGAGTTTAAGGAGTATATGTCTATTCTTAAGCTGTAATCAAAACCAGGTATAAAAAAAGTTTAATTTTTCCTGCTTGAATTAGTTGGGAAAATTGTTGCTGAAGTGAGTGGCGCTTATCGTAGGTGTGTGGAAAACTGTTTTTATGGCACTGGGGAGGGAAGGAGAGTGTGAACGTAGCGGCGAGAGAAAAGGTGATATAAAGGAGGTTTTACCATAGTATTATCCGCTTTGTTTTAGCGAAAAGAAAACTTCAGATCTCGAGGAAAGAATCAGGAAGAGGAGCAAGTGAACATGCTCCTTCTGAGTCAATTGGTGGCAGGCAGAAAGAAAATATGCTAAATGGATAAGAAGGACAGTTTGGAGTTGGCAACACGCCATACAGCAAACAAATAAATGTTAGAAACTTCGGGGAATGATAGGAGAAATAGTTTTGACCTGTTATCATAATCAAGGCTGGAAGAGCATAATGTTAGTGTAGTAAAGCTGCAGCAAGCCTTTATGTATACACGAGTAAGTTTATAAAAAAAAATGCACAAAACTTTTGCTGTTAGGTAAAAGCCACAGGAGAGCTGCAGCCCCATTTCTGCAAGATCGTGTTGTTGCATGGTACAGGGTTACAAATGTTTATAAACCTAATGTAACGCTTCCTCAGTAAATAGAGGATTGAGGATGTCTCTGTTACAAAGGATTGAAGCTGAGGTATAATTTGAATGGGATGGTGGAGAAGGTACTGCGAGAAATAGTATTAACAAAAATGAGAATTACAATACACAAAGAGACAAGAGAAACAACATGGAATTGCTGTGGATAGGCTACAGTCGAGCGTTGGTGTGAGGCTGGTAAACTAGGAGGCAGAGGCGTTACTTGGCCTGTCAGGAGGGTGTCATTATATAAGTACGCCAGAATTTTGTTTTGTTTTGATTCCACCTGGAACTGTCGGTCGATGCGCGACAAAGGTGAAACTCATGACATGTCGAAACTGTATTACTTGACATCAGATAACTCTTTTGTGCCCGATGATCAAGAATTCCATGGGCATTCACTTTTTACTTTAACGGAAATTTAACTGTTATGGTTCTCTAGGTGAAGAAGAAGAAGGAAAAAAAAAAAATCTACGATTTAATGCTACGATAGTGTGAATATGAAAGCTTAGTTTAGGCACTGCTTGAATAACTAGAATATGATTGTAACTTCGCCTTTTCCAACGACTGTTTGTTATTACTTTTATTTAAAAAATGTACTGGTGGTTGTTTCAATTCGAAAATCATTTCTTAACGGTTATTCACCATCAAATAACTGCTGAAAGCCGAAAGACATACACAACAGTTCTTAAAAAGCCCTCATAATTAAGATGATATTTTGTTCTATCACAAGTTACTATTTGCTATGGTTTATTCTAACATTATGAGAAAAATGTTAAATACATGTATATCGAGTCTTCTTCTAAAAGCACTTAACTAACGTGTGTACCATAAAGAAATAATACCTTCTGTTGTTACATGTGGAGAAGTACATTCAACAAACAATTAGCAATAAAACACTTTCATATAAAGAATTTTGTTTACTGATGTAACATTATAGAGTTCTTTTCTTTCGGATTACTTATGCATTTGAAGGATTATAATCACAGTGGACGAATTGCTGTTACCAACATATAGTGTGTGAAAGATCTCAAAATTATCAGGAAACTACGAAGTTGAGTAAGCCAGATATTTTTATTTTTTAGATATGGTAGAATATTGACTCGTTTCTCTTCCTTCTTTATCACATTTTATTGTTTAAATCCAACAAATTCTTCATATAAACTGATGAGCCAAAACATTTTTACCACTACCTTTCTCGAGTTTGAACGCCGTGCGATGACGTTAAGGATACGTAATGCGGTAACAAAATAATATAAGCGGTGTAAAGACACATGAGGATTCATTCTACCGACGACATGAGTAAAAAATTGGGAAATACATTGATATAAGTGACTTTGACAAAGTGTCTTGCGCTTGAGACCGAGCATCTCGGCAACGGCAAAGTTGGTCAGATGTTCGCGTGTTTCTACAGTGAGCATCTATGGAAAGCTTCTGAAGGACGGTCAAATTAAGAGTAGACGACAAGGTGATGATGGACGTCCACACCGCATCACAGAACTTGAAAGGCGGCGATTTGCCCCAGCCTGTAAAGCAGGCTAGGGGGTGAACTGTAGTAAGATCTGACGACGGAATACAGCGTTGGTGTAGGCACAAGAGCATCAGAGAATTCCGTCCAGCGCACACTGTTAAACATGGGGCTCCGGTTCCTTGGTGTTACCATGTTGACACAACGACATCGTCAGTTATGATTGCAGTGGTCACGAGATCGTCTAGATTGGATCATGGATCAATGGCAACATGCCATCTGGTCGGATGAATCCTGTTTCTTGTAATATCGATGGTCGATAGTCGCGTCCGGATACGCCGTCTTCCAGGCGAACGGCTGCTCAAAACCTGCCATATAGAACATTCACCTGTTCTTCCATGGCGCCTGTGGTACTGATCGATGGGACCAAAGCAGCTGTGGATTACGTGAAAACTACTGCGGACTACCTGCGTACCTTCATAGTCTTCCACGTTGGCGATGGCAACTTCCAGCAAGATAACTGTCCATCTCACAAGGCCAGAAGCATCCTACAGTAGTTTTAGCATCATAATAGCCAACTCACGTTGATGGCTTTACCACCAAAATCGACTGATCTCAACCCTATATAACACATTTGGGACGCTACCTGACGCCATTTCCGCTCTTACAAATCAACGTCCCTGAATTTAAGGGAAATGCGTGACTGTGCGTAGCATATTATGTCATATATCTCCGAAATCCTACCAAGGATATGTTGAATCTATGTAACGCCGAATCACTGCTGTTTTCGTTTCTCACTATTAAGCAGTTGGTCATAATATTTTCACTCATTAATGTATAATACGAGAATCTATTATTTGCTTTACTACCCTATTAAAAAAGAGTCTCTAACAAGGATTGAAACTGACAGTACGAAAAGAAACAAGAACACATTATTTCCAAGAGGAAACAAGGACGTTCAGAAGTTAAAATTAAGAGAAACACCAACAGAAATGTATAACTCGTCTGTGTTAGCAGGCTTTGTTTGGAACCTCCTGTAAGAGAGATACAATTTAAAGATTCTTTATATTGGTATCTACAAATGATTAAATTATTATTATTGACTAAAAGCTGTATTGGTTGCTGTTGTTAGGTATATTAAATAATTTCGTTGAATACGACATGGAGCATCAAGATCACTTCTAGGCTAACATCGACACATTGCGAAAACCTTAAATAAATTCAAATATGTTTTTTTAAATGAAGATAAACGACTTTTACATTAGTTTTCTAAGTTAATATCCATTTTAAAACGATAATTTCTAGGTAAAAGTGTTAAAATCTGTTTCTTAAGACCTTGAAAACATAAAAGTAGAATTATTTCCTACAATAATCGCTCAGGTCACAAAATCGCTTAGAAAACTGGGGAAAGAGAGTAACAGATGATTTTTTGTGCTAAAATGCTGAAAATCACTGACTGAAGGTATTGTATTGTGTCTTACTAGATATTTCATTTTATCTTTAAAAAGTTAAAGTTAAGTCTCATAGCAAATACAAAGCTTTAAGAGAAAATTTTCAACTATTAGCGCTGCAACAGACGAATATACTGCTTCTCAAAAGATGATACTTTTTATCCTTTTGTATCTTATGTATTTCCCGCCACATCCATCAAAATAAGCCTGATTCATTAAAATCATATACTCATAATTATACACAATCTATTTTTAAAAATTCTAAATCCAGTCCTATCCTTCGTTATAAGGTATTTACAGATGTAGAAACATATGCAGAACATTTCGGGTGATAGTTCAGTTTTGAAAGGATTTTTTTTTTTTTTAAGATAACTTCTTGGCTACAGGATAATTCTATAATAGATCGCGAATTTTTGCAGGTGCGTATACACTTATATTTCTAAGAAGAGTTAGCAAAGAAGTATTGTCTTTCCCTGTCCACTATAGACTAGAACATCCTCTCCATTGGTCAACCCAACTGGTCATCATTTTGCCACGTTTTAGATCCGGAAGACTTTCAGTTTACTCAGATTTACTTTGGATAAACGATGCCGACAGCCGACCATGTTGATTTCTGTGCCCACTGGTATGGAATTCCTGGAGATAACATCAACAGTTTTCGAGTTGAGTGACAGCGAGGTATGGCGTAGATCTATCTCGTGATTCCGAGTAATTAACTGCACGATCACACATCGATGTGGTAGCAGCAGTGCAGGCTACTGTCAATAAACATTCCTTTTATGGAGACAACGCTGTCACGAAAGTCGAGCGCACATGCATACATACGTGATCAACGATCCTATGTTAAGTGATCTAAAATTGAGCTACATCCTTTCACTCTTTCCGGCAGCAAACACGGGTATCAATTTTACAATTGTTTTAGTCGTATCCTCGGCAATCCTGAGGCCCCAAGTGTCTCGTACAATCATGTGAATAATATGGCTGTCTCACCAAAAAGATTTCATTTCTTCTATAGGGTGCCTGCAAACAGTAGTTTCTGGTGTTCGCATTTAAACATTATTAAGGAGCGGTCAAAACACTTTTCTCATATAAGACATCATGCACACGAACAATCATGAAATAACGACCGTAAATTTTTAACGATAGACCCCCAGACTGGGGTCATTACAGGGTATTTAAATGAATTCTATGGTTCATGTTGTTTACTTATTTCTCTGAAATTTCAGTCTTATAAAGAAATGAAATGATATCTTCAATAGATCGTAATATAGTGATTTTTCTCAAATGTGGAATCATAGCCTATGATACTTTTAATAGAGATTAAAGTTATAACGTTAGATTGACGCACACCTTGGTGTCTTCTGCAAGAGCCCATCGAGTTATATTTTTTCTCGTCTTTCATTGTTTTACAAAACACGAACAACACAATATTTCTAAAACGTATGAGAATCAACTGCGCCAATAAAGTACTAGACATATGGATCAAACGAAATGGTCCCAAAATCATACCACAACTTCTTTTTAATGGTTGAGTGTCTTTACTTATTATTATCTTTCATTGTAGCCTATTTTCTTCTAAAGCTGTAAATTACTGAACTCGATTATTGTGGTCTAAAGACTTTAAATTTAATATCCCTTCACGTTCCTAGTGAATCCTGAATATTATCGTATTTACGTAGTGCTTCCTAAGCATGTGATGCAGAATCAAATTGTATTTTTGATGTTACGTTCCTAGCCAACTTTCCTGGGAGTGTGAATATATTTCTGTCAAAATACGTATATATATCTCTTCCTTCTGTGTACTAGCCATTCGATATAAATTTGAATAATATTTTAATTCCTTTTTTCTTAAGTACCCAGAGCGAACCATATGTACTTATACTACCCCTTTAAGTTTTATAAACTTTCCGAATCTCTCACACTCAATATCTCCTACTCGATAAAAATACACTTATTTCTGTATTTCCAACAATAATTTAACACTTTCATAAATTTTCTCTTAAAGATTGACTTTTTCTTTTGAGCTTGAAACAGCTGTTCGATTAATATAATTGATGTTTATATAGCTTCTTTAGAAAACTATGCTTTTGCTTCCTGTAAGTGTTATATACTCTGCATGCAATGATTTCACTCTCAATTGCCTTGGAACTGCCCTGCTTTACTTTGTTATGGCTTCTTTTACATTTTTGTGTTTCATTGGTCCATGCACTTAGTTCACCAACGTGATCCAATGTCTCTTTATGCGCTTTAATCGTCAATGCATAGTTATTCTTTGGTCAAAGTTTCTTCAGTCGCTTTCTTACCCATTCAATGACTGTCTAAAATTAGATGCTTTTGTTTGTCAATCCGTGGCGTTTCCTGATGCCCTGGAATTTAAGACAACGATTCGTAACTATCAGATTTCGTTCAGAAACAATATCCGTTACGGAGTATAGTTAACAGACTCAAATTTTATTTTGGAATCATTCTTTAAACATCGTAAAGTCTAACTGATATTTTACTGTAATCCATTAAAGTTTCAAAGTAAATAGTCTTCATTCACCGCTCTCAAAGAGGGTAATTTCTTTCATTATGTTCGAAGAGTCTAGTTCCTTGTATATTTCTTATTTCCAAAATATTTCCTCCTTTCCATTCTATTACAAAAACAGTTGAATCGCCGATGATAATAAGATTTTTCTAATTGTTTACAAAATTGATACATTCATTAATTTTAATTTGTATTTGTGTAATCTATTTTATCTCAATCTTCTAATTAGATAAATTAATTTGAACATCTAAAGGAATTTTGAGGGATTCACATTAGGACAGCGTTTTATATATATATATAACTTAAAACAATAAGTGTATCATCTAACTGCCTTGCCATTACACTTACCTTACATTTGTCTGACAGATTCTGTTTTGGTAAGGTATCTACTGATATTTCAAAGGATGAAAAAATCTGTCTGTTATTAAAAAAAATATAATGATAAGAAACTTTTGATGGACGTCTGGAGACAGAAAAATTTATTGTTTTAATGATCGTAATGGCAATCTTTACATTGTGAATGAAGAACGAATCGAAGAGTTGCGGAAACATTTTCTGCAATTTTGCTTTGTCGTTATAGGTACGATATGTCAATATACCGAAACTGTATGGTTTCACGAATTATTGGCAAACGTATATGAAATAAAAACATTTAGTTAAAAACACATTACAGCGACGAAGAAACAAGTTCAAAAACTAAGGTGTTAAACAGCGTATTATAGCCTACACTATATCACAATAAAATGCGCAAAAACTTATTCCCCTTTAATTTGCAGAATTCTTTAAAAATAAAAAATAAAATATTTGGAATAAATTTGTTTGTTTGTTTAAATTTACTTCTAAGAAGAATCGCAATCAAGCCTCGATGCTGTACAGCAATTTAATTAAACGCTGAAGTGATCATAGTTACAAAATGAGTATTACGTTCAATGCAGACTGTATTTGATGGTCTTGGATAAATTTCTAATTAAAATTATTGGTGTGCTCCACAGCCTTTCTTCCTTTAATGGAATAAGTTCTATCTCCTTCAGTAATTGCTTTATAGACCTTGTGTGTCTTTTAATATTTTAGCTTCTCTTTGACGGGGGTTCTTTTACTCTCTTCTTATTTGACTTTTTTTGTTGTATTAGACTTTTCTGGTCGGGGCTGATTTATTTTCTTTGTTCCGCTGTAAGACGAGCCTGTAGCTCCTGCGAATGAGAAACTAATTCATCTTCCGATGTACACGTTTTCATTTACTTCTCAAGGACTCTTCTTCTGCTCTAGAAAATTACGTTACAAGAAGTTCTAATTAACTGCAAACAGCTCAAACGACTTGCTGTTGAAAATAATTCGAGCAAGAGAAATGTGATGTAAAAGAAGCTATAATAATGTTGAAGATTCGTAACATACCGTAAGAAAATTCTTCTTAATTCTAATACAAATCCACAAACCACATTCAGATTTAACGAATTTTATGAGCAATGATGGTCAAATAACGCAATTGATGATGCAGTTTCTTCTGTACGTATAACAACTAAGTTTCCAATTATTCGAACTACTCATTTTGTCTGGCAAATTAGTTTTGACAAACCGGTATCTAATAAAATGTGATACGAAGAACGTAAGTTATTGCAATGTTACTTAATGTTGTAGCTAATAAGATCATTGCAATCAGAATAAAATATTAATTCTCAGCATCTGAGTATATATTTGTTCTTCTTTTGATGCAGATTTGCTCTTTCTCGTTCGTTTCCCAGCAAAGACGGCCGCCTCAGTAATACTTACAGGCTTGATATAAGACAATACTATAGGTTTCGAGACTCATTTCTTTTTATTTATCTTATGTTCTCTCAACAGTTCCCCGATATCAACAACAATTTAGACCTGTTAAAAAATACTCAGAACATATAAATCTCACAGTTCAATTGAATCAATTACATGACCTCATGTTTATTTTCTTTCGACTTAATTCAACTGTATCTTTATTCCTGTTTTTTACTTACTCAGTCTCCATCAACAATGACTTTTCTCCAAAGGAAATATCTTTCTGAACGTAAGAATCTAAACAAATAATCTCTATCTTATCAGCTAATCTTTTCCACGATAATTATATACACATTCATTTTCTTAATTATACTTTCATAAACCGTCTTCCTATTCTCCATATTTCAATTATTATTTTTTCTTCTCACAAATGAACTATATATCACCGTTCATTATTATTTACACCCATAATATTATTTGTAAAACTACATTTCCGAGTGAATGCGTGGAGCTCTTCGAACAATCTCTTGTTTACACCAGTTTAAGGGCTCTACGGATTTTAACCTTTGGTCCACAATCAGTTCTGTCAACGATGCTGCTGACAGTTAGCACACCCTTTCAGGAAGCCACCGGAAGGAAACCTCCAAACTATGGTGATAATCAATATTGGAGTCGACATTCGTCACAATCCGTAGTTGGCAAAATCCCGTCAGCTCAGTGGCACCTGGGATGGTCTCTTCCGCATCTCGGATCAAGCCACCATGAACAACCGAATAGACACAGGATTTCTTTCCGTAACAATTTTCCATTTTCCTCAAGGGTCTGTACCTCTAACGTTGGAGCTTCAGACCTTCAAAATCCGTTTCTATGGCTGCTCACACCTAGCGAGGAGGGGTACTTCGACTCACGGGATGACGATTGAGGAACTGAATCAGCTCCATACAATACGTCCAACTGGTATGATAGTTTTACTAGCTCACCCTTCTTGGATCTAATTTTAACAACTGTCCCCACATGCGGCTTCTATTTCCAGAAACTATACGCCACTCACCAACAGACGACCACCACATAGCGTCAATCCTCTCTGAATGGGTTGTAGCTGCGATGGTTGGTAGGGGAGAGAGAACCTGCGAGCTATATGAGGATAACCTGTATCATAAACGGTAATTTCTTACGGCAGCTTTCAGATGTGTCACTTCATTCACAAAACTATAAGCTGAGTGGGCAGATCAGCTACCTCACTGAGTATGCACATAACAGCCGCAGTCACTAGAAATTCTGTCTTTCTAATATAATAAGAAAGAGGACTACTGCTCTCATGTGTCACTCAATAACTACTCTTCTTCCTTTAGTGCCCAAAGTTTTAGGTCTGTCGTAAAATGTGATTTTGGGTTGGAAAGGAAAAGTGAAAACCTCTTATTCCTGAGCTTATGTTGTGACTGATGTTCCATGTACTGAATGTTGTAAATGGACTGTAAATCAAAGGCATGTAATAATATAAAGTTAATCGATCCTTCTTATTAATAAAGAATTCCTCTGGTAGCCCAGAAAATTCAGAGAAATCGAAAAAAATTACTGTTAAATCCGATCAGCTGTTTTGTACGTCATCAGCAATGGAAAGAGTGGGGTAAGATTCCATTTAAATTTAAGTGTAATACGTCGCATTCCTCAATGCTATAAAACATATTCTTATTTGTCTACCTGACAATATCGGTTTTTTTTTCAGTATAGTCATGAATGGCTCTTAAAGGTAACTCTAAAATAAACCGAAGTGAAAACGCTTAATTGAAAAGTTTACTCGGATTCAAGGCAATACTATTTCTTTAACTTTAAGTGTATTTCACATCTACTTATATTCACGGAAAACAATTCTTGCGTTAATTAAAACTACCTATGGGAGAAATCTACCGATTACTGCGAAAACAATTTCAGGAACTAGTATCAAATTCTGAAACCTTATAAGCCACAAAGTGAATTTCCGATAAACCATTGCAACAGAATTATTGACAACGTACTGATGTTTTTTAACATTATGCACAAAAAAGCGGTTTTAGTAATTGAATACAGATTATTTATGAGCTGTTCCATTACATTTTCTTTTAAAGAGTTAGTATCAGATTTGGATTCACTAAGAGCTCAAGTGATCCATCTCCGTTACAGATGCTGGCACAAGATTGGGCTCTAATTAAGCGGCCGCGAGGCGACGTGCACTATAATGACGTCATAAACATGGCGGCCGTCCTAATGGAGGTGGCAGTAGCAGTTACTCTTCATTTGGGCAGCAGCAGCAAGATGCACGGGCGGACTCAAAAACGACCTCCACTCCGTCCCACCTCATCCCTCCATCTCTTGCATCTGAGAGGCCTCTGCTCGTCATTGAAATTGATATTGTTCTGTTCTTGTTAATAGTTTATTTATTCTATAAAGATTAAGATCAATTTCTTTCTCCTAAATCCAGTCAAATGTAGTAACAATTTTTAACGTAATCGACATAGCGTAACATACTAGTCACCACTTACAGGATTATAAATCGAATTCACTTAAGCCAAATATTACTCTTCAACTGATTCCAGTCCGAAATATGTAGGAAGACGAACTGGCTCAAAATATGTGCAAAAACCACTTGCATGAATGAGAAATATAACCTTATGTCAAAGCTAAAAAAAAAGATCACAGAGTTTGTCAAAGCAAAGTGAAACTTTTGTTAATTTTGGGGGATTAAGCTGCGCAAACTACTAGGTCATTGGGGCTATACAATTTAAGTACGTCCATAAAATAAAATAACATAAAACTGGTGGTTAACTATTAACGGTCTAGTCAAAACCCTGCATTGTTCAGGTAAACAGATTAAGTTAGTTCTGCAGAGCTAACCATGAAATATCTAACTGAATGTGAAATCAATTACATACACACTCTCAATAGGTAAAGACGCCACCCAAAATCGACAAAAGAAACTTAAAAACCATCTAAAAGCAACTCTTATCAACTTTAAGAAGTTCGAAAGGACATTAAAAAATCCTAACAATTTTTTAAACAATTAATAAACAATAAAAATGAGTTAACTTGCTGTAAAGAAGCCAACCATATTAACTGATACAAAGGCGTTCCCAATATTTTTAGAAGACTACCAGTACCAACACAAAAACGTATATTTCGAAATGTTGATTAAGTCACTGTTAAAACCACGGATAAATAAATCATCTTCTTATCCAAGATCTGCTGTCAACACAGAGCACGGGACACAAGAAGAACATTCCGGTGGGCTCTCTCGTTGAATAGGGGACTCTTCTAGGGTTTCGTGCCAAACGGAGCCCTATAGCTGACGCCCGGATGTCAAGAGTCTCAAACACTTAAACAGAATAAGTTAGATAATTTAAATTTTAAAAATATATGTGCTTGGATGAAACAAAAGTATAGTATTTCAATTTTGTAAGATTATATTCTGGGGAGACGGGGAGGGGGGCAGATAAATAAAGGAGAGCGATAAAAATATATATATTTTTCTATTTAATATGTGATTGGAGAAGTAAGATATCTATCTAATTTTCTTAACTTCAAAATAAATAAATTAGCGGCAGTTAGAGTCTTTGGTTTAAGGCCATTTTTGTTACCGGGTCTATCTAAAAAAAAAAAAAAACACATATTCCCTAAGAATAAATTTGTCCCTCAGTATCCATTTAAACGAAAAATAGTATAAATACTTACAGCTAATATAGCTCCAATTTTGCTAACAAAACAAATAAACATGTTGAGATTCAGACCTTTTTCCTTATCTGCTTTAATAACAAGGTTTCTGTGACTTACCCGTCTAGTGCAGCTAAATAAAAAATTTCGTTTTTTGGCAGACGTGTTTCGATTTATTCAATCATCTTCGGTGCCCTAGAACAGTTTTATTTAAATGCTTTTATGTTTTTTATAGTATGTTTATAATTAGAATCTGTTATGAAGTGCTATGAATATTACATTCTACTTACAGTTTTTGTTTCCTATTTTTACATTGAAGTCTGGGGAGGTTCCACTTCAGTGCTTTTTCTGTTGCTTTTATTTGTTCCGCACATATATTTTGGTGTCTTTCTATTCGCACAAACTTTCTTCATTTTTGAAAACACACTATTGCTTACGCACTTTTCTGTTAAAAGTTCTTGATATTAAACCTTGAATCAATAATCAAAGATCGTCGGAATTGGGATTTTCATCAGTTTATAGTTTAGTAGAACCTAGAACTGATTTCGAATTTCAAGAGTGGAAACCGGTAAAAATATTTCCACTCAGGAACTTAAGAAATGTTTTTAATTGTTTGTGCATTAATATAAGTATCGAATTTGATTTGTTGTGTTATCATTGCGTTAGTATCCAAATACGAATGTTTAACGTCTGTCATGTTTATAAGTAAGCCTTATCGTAAAATTGAGTCGTTTGCTATTAAAAAATTATTTAGTGAAAACACTCTTAAATGCATTGTACAGGAAATAAAGTAATTATTTGCAAATGCAACTGTACGTTTGGTAAGTACTCTATAGTTTCGAAACCAAGACTCAAGTTATAACACTGAGGAAAGGAAAAAAAGTCACGTAGAAGTACCAAATATTTGATGTGGTTAATTTGGTAAGTCACTACTCACTTCAATCGGAAAAAAGTCAGATGCTTTTCAAAACTAATAACTAATAACATTGATGATTATTAACATCTCAATTGTAGAAGGTAAAAAATACAGAGTAACGTGACAAGTTTTCGATACTTTTCCAATGAGAAACAAATTAAAGGTGAGAATATCCGAAAGCTCTACATGAAAGGACAGATCTGTGAGCAGGGCAGGTTACGCAGAAAATGCCTACGTGACGTACAATAGGGCCGTCACGCAGAGAGGCAGATATTCTGTCATAATATAAAGGACTCGTTTTGGCAGGAGCTATAAATCTTAGTCCACTAAAGAGGAACACGCAGCGACAGAGGAATGGGGAAATGGAAGAGGATGCAGAAGAGAGGAAAAGATATATTAAAGAATGGACAATGGCCACGAAAGGAAGAGTGGTGAAGCAAAAAAAGTCAAGCCAGCTGAAAAATTACGCTTTGAATTGTGATAAATAAAAATGAATACTTTACACTTTAGTGACTAGATATTTCAATGATTTGTATTCCGACTGCATAGTTCATGCATTAATAAAAGTTCGTCATTACACAATAGTTATAGGAATTTCGTCATCTATCATCACAGTAGGTATTAAATGATTCTAAGACTTACGCGGCCATTTTTGTTAATAATTAATAGAAATTCGCGCTATGCCGCATTGTTTATTTCATTACCTGAGCTTTCGGCTGGTATCTTACAGCCTTCGTCATACTGTTTATGTTGACATAGCAACGAGTGCCAAGCATCGCAAAGTAAAAGGCCGCAACAGAAATTTGCAGAAATTTTAAAGAATACGAACAACATCAATGAAGATAGCGGCCTTTGCGATGCTTGGCACTCGTTGCTATGTCAACATAAACGTATCTCTGACGAAGGCTGTAAGATACCAGCCGAAAGCTCAGGTAATGAAATAAACAACGCAGCATAGCCAGAAAGTCTATTTATTAATCATGAACAGTAGATATTGTTCGTGGTAATTACTTAACCAAAAAATGATTGAAAGATTAAGGATTTATTTCAAGTCATTACATGATAAACTGTTCGTCATCAGTGTACACCTGAATATAAAACTTAAAACATCCTCCTTCACTATACCACAGTTAGTAAAGCAACTGGGATATTAGGTTACATAATTCACACTATTTACAACTTGTAGACATTCAAGATTTAAAAAGTGGTCGTATATCTGTGACATGATGAAATTGATAGAGAAGTATAGAGTATAAAAACTAAAACACATTATTCTAAGCACACGCGAAGCCAAATGAACAATTTGTATTACGCCAATATTGCAAAGTTTAACAGCACTTAAATAATTTATGCAAATGAGAGGCCACAATGAAAATTTTATCAATAACGTCTTTGCTATATCTGTTGATTAACAGAAAACGTGTAAGTTTGACGGTACACACCTGTGTATTTTATGTTGTAGAAGAAATATATATGATGCAACAAGAAACTATGACCATACGTACAACTTATACTGGAAAATTAGGCACCGTTATTCATCGGGGATGGCTACCCGGTAACAGAAAAAAGTTTTCATTTTGTTTCTAACATTATCAAACTTTGAATTTTGAGAGTACTGCAACGTTCATAATAAACATTCCTGGTAAAATACAAAATATGAATAAAAGAAGGTGACTGGTGATAACTTTTTGTCATAGGAGATGGTCTTTCGATTTACTGGCAGCAAAAGAAATTATGTAAGAAGTAAAACACGATCATTCCTCAGAGATGGTAAGCTCAAAACACATATAGTCAGTACAATTTAAGGTTATACGTCTTATATAATAAATATTACATTACTTTATTATAAGTACGTTTTGCGTTTACATACGTTTGCCAGACCGTTTTATTTTTGTAATATAATAATGATATCTGATTCTGTTGTATGCAATGTCGTAGAAAAGAAACCAAAACAGAGGAACGTTGTAATCGTGTAACGGAATGCAAATGTAATTTGGAAGCCGGAATTAATATTGATTTCATGAGTTCTCATTGCTGCTTTATTTGCGTAATCACTAACTGTATCATATTCTTTCAGCTTTGATGATTTATTGAAAGCATCGGTTCCTGCTGTCTTGTATAGCCGGCTTGTAACGCAGAACTCGTGACTGGCAATACAGATCACTTAATGATTTAATGAATATAAACAGACAGCCAGAACAAGACAAAAATATTTAAAAAACCTACACCACCAACCTTACGAAAAGAATACCATCTCTACAAGTTTCAGTCAAGTAATATTCATTATTTCAGTTACATACACGTGCTTATTTTTTTAACTGCTTTACGTCTCTCAACAGCGAGGTCTTTAGATACGGGAAAGGATGGGGGCAAGGAATGGGAAGGAATCCGGCCATGGCCTTTTTAAGGAAGCATCCCTTGCCTGGAGTGATTTGGGAAACCATGGAAAACCCAAATCTGGATGCCCGGACGGGGATTCGAACCGCCGTCCTACCGAATGCGAGGCCAGAACGCTATCCGTTACACCACCACGCTCGGTGTGCTATTCCTCCGGATAAAAGGAACAGTAGACAATGTGAAGGAGACGAACATAAAATGTCCCACTGTTTCCACTCTACATTCTCTGATGTACTTAGCCACGGTAGTTCAAATTTATGGCTAAGATTCCAGAAGACGAATGTAAGTCTCAATTAAATTTTGCTTTATGTATGGAAATCCTAAATTACAGCCTCAACAAACTGACAAAAAGTAAGATACCAGAACTTAATCACTACTTTTACCGTTAGGAATGATTGCTATCGCAGCGTTTCTCAAACTGGGACAGGTGGTCCACAAGCAGAATTATTATTAAAGATATCACAACAAAAAATAAATTAGAAAAAGTTGTTCACATGAAACGGATATAGCACTTGTACTGTATTAGCGAGTATAAGCTATAAGTCAAACTTTCTGAAAGACTTGAATATTTAACTACCAGCAAAAAATTGGTTTTTCAAGGACATGACTGCATTGTCATTATAATTGTCTATTCACTCGATGTTGCTATTACTACTAATACAATGACCGTTTTGCGAAAGCATTATTGTAAATGTAGGTCTTAAAAGACAGCCGTATGTGCCAATAATAATAGGATTGCTTTATTATATAAACAGAGATACATAATTAAGTCCATATGAGGTAATGGTCGGTAAAATTATGTTTGACATTTTACTGGTACTCGGGTTGAAGAAGGTTGAGAGCCGCTGGCGTATGGGATCTGTTTCTGTCGATAAACTACAACTACAAACTACAAAAACAGCTCACGGTAGACAACAGGACTGCGAGGAACGCCAGTTAGTTTAGCTAGACTATAAACCATACTTCAAAAATGAGTTATCAGGGACAAAAAGAAACCAGAACGTTTTTTTGTTAAATTTAGGTGAAAAGATGGCAAAAAGAAAACAGTGATAAAATAACAGAAATTAAAAACAAACATATTGAAGAGAATCATAAGACGTTTCCACACCTTGGTGTGATACAACGAACAGCTTGACGATAAGGGAGGTCCGCTAAAACCATTTGCACAAAAAGGTCTGAAATCTAATAAAAAATAAAAAATAATAATCTACCTGTTACTTAAAGCATGGCAACCGTGAGATTACTGTCATGTTTGGTTTCTATATTCAAAGTCGCTGACAAAGTCAACATCGAAATCTTAAGACTAATTCCATGAATACAGCAAACACTAGTGATCCTGTAAATAACGGACTCATCTCCTCATTTATATACTGATTGTAATAAAGGTTATTAAAATTACATTTCCTTCGAACTGATTCAAAGTTGATAAATTCAAATTAAATCAAAAATATCTACAAACTGCCTGTTAATTAATGCAGTATTAGATCCAAAATTTTAATCTTCGTAAGTATAAAATTCAAACATTTTGTTCTCCTTCATATGAATATATGGATACGACTGCCTCCAGTCGCGAAAAGCTGTCATGCTTAAACAGGATAGATTGACTGTGTATTCTCATGTGGCATCGCGTATGTAATGAAGTAATTGGCAGTTATCCTTCACACTTCTCTCAGGAAGCTTTGATTCAAATTGCTTCACAGAGAAGAAATAATAAACTTAATTATTTATATATATTACGCTGAGAATAATAATTCTTCTAATGGAAAACATAAATATTCCCTTACTACTCGTCTGAGCGAGAGAGTTGTTGACTGTGCCGTCGGTCGCGTGAGTTAGTCGCATTCAAGGGAACAAGGCGATCAATACTGAATGATACATCGCCCAGCAAGAAGAGAAACTGCATTTCGTGCCAGACCAGAAATCACTTACAAAATGGGAAAATGGACGCCGTTTAATATCCAGTTGTGGCAATAAATCCTGCAAACGACACACTTTGTCGATGTAATCAAGACACCCTGGAGACCTCTAAAGTTATAAAGCGATCACTACACTAAATATATTACACATTACTGTGGAATACAAAACTCCTAGTTTCAGCCAGAAAGTAGTTCAAGCTAGGTAAAAACTCTGGCCGAGCGAAATATAGAGCTGCAGTTTCAGAAAGGTCATTCTGAATTGTCCATTGCGGGTTTATAGGAGCAGTTACCGAAATCAAAGAACAATACAGAATGTGGAAATATGTAGTTCTCATGTAAAAGTAGGATTATAAAAAGGATTAATCAAAGTTTAGTTAAAAGTTCAAAACTTTGAAATTAATTATATTCCTTCAAATTCTGCATACGTGAAATATGAGTTTAATATATTTATCAATTCCAGTTTTGAAAACGAGATGATACCTGATTTTAGTTATATGTTTTTCATCATAATAACACTAGTTCACAGTTTTATATGTTCGACCTGAAATGAATTTATAACCACAAGAAATCGTAGAAAGTATTACCAGACAAGTTAGTTGTTTAAAATAAATAAGAAATATTTCGTATAACTCAATTATAAGCTAAAATGCAGTTGAAACCAAAGTCGATATCGAAGAGCTGTGGAGCACCATGCGTGCATGCATCGGAGTTTGGTTGCCGATTTTACTCATCACAAAACATTGAGGCTTCAGATTTTATTCAATAGGTGGTTCAATAAACTGTCCATTTTATTACTTAAACATTTATGATCTTCCACAAATAATTTACTCCCCGATTAAATTCACTAGCCATTTATTCAAAATAAAATTTGTACGCATACATGTGTATCAAATACAGGAGTTAGAGGGTGTGCAAATCTAGATGTCCTGACTTGATTTGTTTTACAGATTACCGCAGAATCAGTCAGCAACTGATAAGAAAAGAAGTCAGGTTACAGAAAGGAGTCGAGTGAAGAGAGTGCTGGACATCTATAAAACAGATATTGGCGAAAAGGCTTACTTGTAAAGATACCTCTTGATAAAATAATTAAGAGTAGTATGTAGAAGGGAAAAGAAGTTATGACCACAAGTTGGCACGCGATTTCAGGCGTAGTGGACAGGGAAATGTTTGTTTTGGAGGTAAGGGAGTCAAGGACTGGAATTAATTACCAATGGAAATGGTGAAAAATTTAACTAAAACAGTGGAAAAATTTTAAAATAAAATTCGGGAAGTGCAAAAGTAGGTGGTTGGTGAAATTACACTCAAAGAATTTAAGATTAAAATAATCATGAAATGCAAAACTAGGAGTATAGGAAAATTACCACAGGGGTTTATGCCCCATCGCAATTAAATTAACGTGAAGGGAGGGAAAAAAAAATAAAAACGAAGAAATGTGATAACCTCTATTGGCGCACACGATAGAACCTTCAATTGAAATATATACTGTTAAAAGCAGTTCATAATTATTACAGTCACTTATACATACACTAGCTTCGAGCCCGTCAAAAATGACGGTTTGAACGCCATATTCTGGCAGTTCCTTTTTTTGCTGTTGGTTAATTATACGGAATTGTCATTACATAATGCTAATTTCTTTGATGTTCTAAATATTTGATTTGCTGTTCACATAGCAATACTGCAGTAACTTCTACTGAATTAATGACGATGGAAGTATAGAACCAATAAAATTAAATACAATTAAAAACAAATTAGGATTCCTGAAAACTTTTCCTGTTCATGTAATATCAGTTTTATTCCTGGTCTAGGCATAATTCAGCACGATAGGTATGGAACTACTTTCACCCGTATTAATTAATACGTTCAGTAACATGGCGCTTATGAAAGCAGTTTAAATGGTTTGTAAAACTGATTTCAGAGAGAATTATGCTGCAACAAAATGTGTCAGTTACCATTCTGGTCTACTTAGCCACAACCTCCACAACGTTACATTCGAAAATCATAGCTTTTATTACCCTCATATGAATAAAGACAGGCAGCACCTATGGTGGATTTATTCTGGAAAAACTTGTATGGAAAAGCGAATATCAACCATTTTTTAATTATATTTTCGTGATAAGAGTACCATACTGTGGTTAGATTATCGGGGTATTTTACTATGATTTATTTAAATAAATTCATTTTACTTTAATTTTACTATAATATCAAAAATGATTAACGGTCATTTATCTGGTTGGATACATTTCGCGATTCGTACATTTCTCTGAGTTTTGAATTAACTTAATTGTTTCTCATCATCTAACTGATACAGGTAATATAATGTAAACATAGAATAAATACCCTTCTCCATACATTAATTTTAATTTTTGCATTTGGCTGTCGTAGATAAATAAAAAGCAATATGTAAATTTAAACGAACTTGTTACTTTGTGACATATAATTGCCTCGCATTACTTTTTTTCCCCTGCTCTCTGTATTTCTAATATCTCTGCTCACTGCTATTTTGCGGCAATAATATCGTTGTTGAATTGCGAGTGTCACATGGCTTATACAGTAAGTAATCATATCCTTGATGATTTAAATCTAATAAAAAGGTTATCTTAAATCTAATTTAATAGCTAACACATGTGTCAAATACTAAGGGTATCATCTATAATGGTAGTAGGAATTTATTCAGGAAAAGCTTGTAAGGAAAATAATTATTTAATTATATCTTTCGTTGTATGAATACGTTACTCTGGTTAGATTATCAGAGTATTTGGTTAATATTTTAAAATAAATAAATGCATTTCACTTCATATGACGGGGACTATAATTTCGAAAACGGATAACTGTTATTTATTTGACTAATACATTTCGCATTACGTACGTTTCTCCTAGTTTTTAATAAACTTCGTTGATTCTTACCGTCTGCCTAAAACATTCTTAGGTTATGGTATAACCTAGTCCTTATCACTGATACAGATAAAATAGCGTAAATTTTGAATCCCCTTCTCCTTACCGGAATTTCTGCGTCTAACTGATACAGGCAAAATAGCTTAAACATTGAATCTTCTTCTCCTTATATGAGTTTCTGCATCTAGCTGTAAATAAACAAAATACAACATGAAGGAAGGACTGTAATATGAAGGCTGTTGATTGGCGAGTGACGGCTGTCACGTGACCGTTCTGTAGCCAATACGTGTATCAGCTATAGACGACGCACGCAGACGCCACGTTAGCGTTTTATATAATAGGATTCAAAACTATTTTAAATTACAGTCAAATTACACTTCGACGTGTTAATCGAATAATCCATAGCAAACATGAAAATAAAAAATAGTTGTCAATATGCATACGAATTAACTAATCAATGTGGGTGAAAAGACACAGTTTCCATTATTTATTAATTACTTACTGAAAAATTTAGGTAAACATGTTAAATATTTTAGTTCACTCAGATAAAACGACTCCTATAGGTTTTCGCGAAAGATTACTATTAACCAAAGCTTACAATTATTAAGAAACCATGAATTGCTTAACGCACCGCTGTAGATCTATTTTCTACTAGAACTTTCCCTCTATAGGACTCCAATCAAAGACCATCAACAGATTAGACTAAATAAAATGAAGTTAAAGGAATTTGTGAAATTGTGGTAATTAGTATTTGGTTGTTGAGTAAGTATAAATGTATCATACATTGACTCACAAACATAATCCTGGAAAATTTCAAAGCAATTTCAGCTCAAAAAAATAAAAAACCGTTTAAGTTTCTAAATGGAAATTTTGCAAGTGCACTATATTTTATCACAATCAGAGACCTACTAACAAACACAAAAAGGTAAAGACAGGTGATTTTAAAGACCTGCTGAACGTCACTTACCACAACTGTTACATTTTCCTCCATTGCAACTATGTTTAACTAAAATACGATGTAGCAAACACCATAAAAAACTGCATCTTTCTTGGCGGATTTTCTTGAAATAAAAGTTATCAGAAAATGAAAAGCTTGAGCAAGAACGAATGCACGCACACACACACACACACACTAGACGTAATATAACAACATAGCAATATTTTCGATGAATCCTGAGAAATTTCTGGTGTGTGTGTGTGTGTGTGTGTGTTTGTGTTTTCTGGGTTCTGGGCCCGACACCTTTAATGCCCTGTCTGGTATTATGGTTCCCTCCTGTTATTGCAATTTTAAGGGGTTATGTTTGGCCCCCTTCGAAGTCTTTATAAAAACGATTTAAGGTGGTGGTAACGCTTTCGTCAGCCTGAGTAATTTTGGGATCCAACTTAATTTATTTAACTGCAGAACTGTGTTCCAAAAAACTGTAAACACGCTGTTAATGTTGTTCAATTAGCGCAGGAGACAGAGCGCTGGCCTCGCGTCATTAAGTATTGTGTTGTGTCGTCCATACTGTGAACTACATTAATATGAAAAACACATATACTTTTTGAGGATGTATATAAACAAAGCTATAGTTGGTTGTATCTCCTAAACGCCCTATTAACATTTAAAAAAATCATTATCGTTGGGGACCATCTCCAATTTCCCCAACTGGAGATGGTCCCCAGTGATAATGTCATTATCGTTGGGGAAACTGGAGATGGTCCACAAAGATAATGATTTTTTTAAAAAAATATTGTGTTGAATTTTTCATTTTAACGCCTCAGGTCACACCTTTACACAAATAACATTGACCGTCTAACACGTTCGCACAGAAAACAAGCAGGATCGGAATTTTGAATCTTTGTTTTTAACGGGTCCTTTGTGAACGATATCTCGAAGATAGTAGCGCTTACACATGAGGAATGGGACAGGCTGATTTAGGTGTTGAACACAATAACTTATTTATTTACCAGTAATCCGTAAACGAACGTTCTACTCTGCGACAACACGGTCTCTTGCCGAACTGAGCTTTCGGCGAAAACTATGCATCTCTTCTGCAATACCCATTCTACCGGTGGCATATTCTTCTGTGAATTAACTTGGCTGAACTTGATGGACGCCCAGCTTGCAGTCACTAGCATCATATTCACCAAGATGTTTGACATCTACAAGTTGTGAGATACTTCAAACGTTTTGGGAATGGACACACTGTCTTGTAAAAAGTGTTACAGGATCTTGCTCGAGCTCAGTACACGCCATTTCTCATTCTCAGGTGTTTAAATCAATTGTGACTAGACAAGCAGGGTGTCAAAGACATATGTTACTGCGACCAAAGTTCAAACACGAATGATATCATACATATTCATCAGGAGCTTTAAAGACATATGTGTGCCAAATTTCTGTTGTTTATAGGCACTTTATAGTACCCGCTAAAGCACCGTTTCAATTTCAACGATGGTTGTTAGTTGCCATAACCTTCGGAATTCTTAACTACACTTGTACTTGATGCATGCCACCAAGTGTGATCCGACAGCTACATTAATATTCAGGTTGATAAGTCCACATTCATAATGGTACTTTTTGTCAGGTAATGCGTCACGCATGAATACAACATGAAAACAAGTTTATATACAGTACTTACCTCCAATGATCCCACTGTACGTTTATCTTCTTGAATCTGGACGTACAATTTGCCCTTCACTGCGATTTCCTGCATGGTTTCGTTGTGTCGTTTCTCTTCGACCAACTGCTTTTTTGAATCGGCGTTCTTTTTTGTTCCTTGAGGATAGAGCTATGAGTTTCTTTTGAAAAGGCATAGTGGGACATGTTAATGTAACACAGTTCAAATAAAAACAACCATATAAAGTAAAATAAAAATTTCTAATAAGGCTTCTGGATTGTTTTTTTTTTTTTTGCTTTCCGAAAGTTTATATTTGGTTACATGCTCCCTTTTTTTTAAAAAAAAAAAAAAGAGAAAGACAACCACAACGACATTGATTCATTTGTTTCTTTAGCTGCTTTGACAGCTCCGACAGTGCTCGTGAATCACTGAGAGTATCACATGCCGAAAATGCTGCAAAAAATAGCTATACGCCTTTCTTCTTCTTTTTAATACCTAACATCATAGTCGCATAGTCCTGTTATATAGAAAGCTGCAGCGCTTTATGCAAAGTTTAAAACCTTCGCCTTCATTCTCCTTAAATCCTCCAGGAGCAATAGTTATGCGTTGGGAGTGTCCATGCTCTGCGTATAAGCTCTATCATGTTTCCTACAAGCCGCATCTGGTGAATAAATCCACATCTGCACATGTTTTTATCCTTTTTACAATTTAGTATCCGTTACAAAAAATTGGTAGGTGTGTACATGTGCCTCATACTTATCAGCTCCCTTACAAAGCTAAAACGTTTACCTTCATAGAACACATTGCTATCAACAAACAGACTTTGAATGTCTGTGCGCCGATGTATAGTTGGTGCAGCTACCTAACCTTGCAATAAAACAGCGTGCAGCATTATCCACAAGTAATGTAAACGATGCTGAAAATAAACAGAACGACCACTGTTCCGTCAGACATTCCCCAGGGGTCTGCACCTTCCTCCGGGTTGGCCTGGATACGGAAATGGCACTCTCGGTTCCCGGTTCTCGAGCCCCCGTCGCCTTTCTTGTATCCTATATGGGTGCACGCTAGGGAGATGGAGAAATTTTTCTCCCTCTGGAGGGATGCAGTGGGTTGATTGAGCTGGAGGTTTTTGTTACAATACCCTTTCTGATATCCTATGATTGGTAACGTTTGAAACCTGCTGGTGTCGGTCTTATACTTATTGCGTCTACCAATTAAGGGAAAATTTCTGGCTGTCGAACGTGGGTCTCTGTACGGGGCAGTTGAAAGGGGCGTGCCGTTGCCGCCCCTGCCACCCCCGAGACTTATGGTCGGCGTCCACAATCTCGTCGCTTCCGGTCTGCGGGCTGGGGGTTAAGTGGCTGTCACATGCCAAGTGTTGATGGAAGGCTTTTGGGTAGTCAAGCTGCATCTAGGTGCACTACGTTTTTTTTTTTTTTTTAACTGCTTTACGTCTCTTAACAGCGAGGTCCTTAGAGACTGGAAAGGATGGGGGCAAGGAATGGGAAGGAATTCGGCCATGGCCTTTTTAAGGAAGCATCCCGGCATTTGCCTGGAGTGATTTGGGAAACCATGGAAAACCCAAATATGGATGCCCGGACGGGGATTCGAACCGCGAGCAGCGAGGCCAGAACGCTATCCGTTACACCACCACGCTCGGTGTGCACTACGGTGTTGGCCGCAGCTCAAGTCAGTGAGCAAGCTTGCCCTGACTGCTCCAGTATTGGGGATATCCTGGTAACGATGACCAAGCACCACAGAGGCTCGGTGCTCCACTGCTGCCGGCGCAGCGCTGCAAAATCTCTGGAGTCGAATGAAGGGGTCAGTACCACGGTCCCAGTCTCTGCCTTCGGGTGCGGTTAGTCACCCCAGGTGTGGCGCTCGGGGCTCCGGGGTAGCTCCCCTGTTGGTGGGAGCACACGTTGATTTGAAGACTGGGTGCGAAGCAGTCATGGACTGGTGCCCCGTGCCGCTGGCATGCACTCAGTGCCAATGCTCTTGGCAACAAGACTTTTGGCGTGAGGAGGGAGGACTTGACCCCTCCTTTGCTGTTCCCGGCAGTAAGACCTTGGGTGCAGAGAGATGTCGCGACTTTGCTTGGGGCCGACGTTAGGTGCCTGTAAGCCAACGTTCATTGTTGAAGGTAGTGGGTATAAGCTGCTGCTGCAGTGCGCGGTTAGGTGATCGAGGGTAGCGGTACTGGCAGTGCATGGGTTTTTATCCGGGTGCGGCAGTAACACCCTGTGAGCGCTGTAGAGACCCTCGACCCTGCAGCGGGATCGTGCGCTACAGTGGTGCTCTGTGAAGCTTAGACGAGGAGTGACGCTTTACATGTTGGCATGTTGGTTGGGTGTAGTATCAAGCACATTAGGAGCGCGCCCTAGTGCGAGAAGCCTCATTATTCAGTAACGCCTTGCGCAGTCAGTTGGCGTGGTGGAACGTGCGAGAGGGTGCTCGGTCACTGGAGCTACCGCCTTGCCCTGCGGGGACGGGTGGGGACGAGTGTGCGCGCGTGTAAAACACAGAGAGGCTAGTGATATATGGCCATGTTTTGGAAGGATCTTCAGCCTGGTTTGTGACAGGCGCTGCATCCGCGCTGCTCCCCGTGGGAACCCTTAATGGGTGGCGAAATGCTCCTGGCGGGTGATTCTTTTGGCCCAATTCCGCGGCGGGAGCGTAGTGAAGTGGTAATGTAGTTTCCGGTTTGGTTATAGAGGGGGCTTATGGGAGCCTAGCGCTGATGAGGTCCCTGGGGTGAGGCTCAAGCCTATCCTACAAACTTCATGTTTCCTCAGACACTAAAAGTGAACCTTCAAACTGTGGGAAAATCGACTTTGTGCCCTCGCAACTGGAACACCCTTTAGTAAGTTCTGAAAGTTTTTAGCCTTACGTAATATCATGTAGGTAAATATCCGTTTCTCAGAACGACGATTGGAAAAAAAACCTATAATGTTATTTGCTGCTGTAAAAGCGCTTACGGCAAGGACAGCGTGCCAGAAGTTACTGTGGGAACCGACCTTACTGTCGGGCTTCAGAAACTACTATAAGCGTACATTAGCCAGCCAATTAGGACTTATCACATACTGTCCAAGTTAGTCTTTAGCTACGTGAGTGGTAGGTCCTCCCCTCTACGAGTTCATAGAAAAAGAGCACTACGAGTTCAGATCAAGCGCTCGAGGCTAGAAGTGAAAGTCACCTTTTTTGCCACAATCAGTTACACATTGTTTAGAAGTTTTTGTTAAAAAATTTAATTTCTACAACCACCATTTCACCCATCATATGTTCAGAGAGAGGCTTATTACTATTTTTATTTAGCAACCAAGCAAATTCCGAGACATTTAACCACGCAGCTAACAAATTTATGCTGTACAAGGTATTGTACAAATTACTTGTCTCCTCCCATTTTCTCAATAAATGCCAATGAACTCAATCGCTTGAATTTATTTCAAGATTAGCTCGGACGCAAGTAGTTAAGATACTATTAAGATTTTCCTCGCTAGATACTTGTAGACACGGATTGAACGCTAATAAGACAGTGGAGGAAAAGTGGCAGGGGCGGACCTGAAGATAAATGGGGCAAGTCGCAGTAATCTACGCTCAGCTGTACGCTGATAAGCATTTGGTTGCATGAAATAACACTCCGAAAAATCACTTTCAGTTGGGTTCATTGTTATTTTTTTTTTCGCGAGCTCTACGATAACATTACACAGTACACTCAGAATTGGCATCGACTCAACCAAAGATACTAAGCATAATCAAACAAATATTCCAGCAATTCTAATTTTCGATAAACTTGCAACTCTAGTACTCAGCTAACTAACTTACTAAATAACTCTGCTCGCCATCTCCGCGTGGTTGTATAGATGTTACAGAAAGATCCAGAGTAATTCAAAGAGTTCTGACCAACGTTTCTCGAATTCTAACAACAATTTTTGAATTAAATCCATACAAAAATGATTAAAAATTGTACAAAATCACTCACAATCATTACAAAACATCTCGAAATGAAGGTTAATACTGTTTACATGCATTTGCAAGCAAAATTATCAACATAAGTCAGTCCAAACAGAATTGTCCTCCAAACATCGTGGCTCACATCATCACTTACAATTACAAACATTTAATCAAATTTTATTTATAGTACTGTTCTTGAACATATTACATACCATTTATATAGTTTATCTCCATAAAGCAATGTTCATTTACATGACAAATATAAACAAATTCACAATTAATCACACAAGATATATACAAATCCCTAATTAATCGACTCCCAGCTTGCTATACATAATTCTTCAAATAACATCTCATTAAAGGGCTGGGTCTGGGGGCTATTATAACCCCTCCCCTGGATTCATTTGGTTTTAAATAATTAAAATTGACTGAATCCTTCATTAAGTTAGAAAGATGGTATGAATATAGAAGCTGAGCGTACAAGTCATATCTAATCAATTATAATACTTATTACAAATACACGCAAAATACACAATCCTTCATTCCATACAACATCTATACACATACTGCAACTCTTATTTTAGTCACAAGAAATATTTATTTATTTACAAATCAACTCATGATCTTATAGGTTCATTTTCCTAATTCCTATCTTACTAAACAATCACTTAATTACATAATCTTAATCTTGATTTATAAAGTATTCAATCACTATGAGCTATATACAGTCTGTCAGCCTGTTAATGACAACAGTCTGTCTTCATTTTTACAACAGCTGAATATCGGCTGTAGCCGTAGTGCAGCCAACCCCAATATTATGAAATCTCCAAAAGTCACTAAACAGAACTGTTTCAGTTGTTCAGACATATGAGATATTTATGTACTTTAAAAATTTTACATTATTATCCTTAACCTTCTTATCTGGAGTACACAAACTAGTTAGCTAGAAATATTTTATAGAAATTACATTTTGCGATTCTTTTCTAACTGATCTCTCATACACAATATGGTTTGAGGGCTTCAACATTATATATGCACCTTTACATTTACTACTCTCTGGGTTTACTAGCTCATAAAAGTTACTTTGTGGTATGGACACTACCTTGAAAGGGCCTTCAAACAACCAATTAAACATACGAATCTCTTTGCGCAGATTTGATGATTTATCATGTACTTCAACTAACACTAGATCCCCCACTTCATAGTTTGTGCACCTTTGACCCTCATCATGCTTCCTTTTTTCTCCTTTAAATTTTTAAGAGCTAATGCTCACCTTTTCTTCATAAATAAAACTATTTCTATTTGGAAAACTAACGCATTCTTGTATTAACCTGTCAGCCGGTTTCTTAAACATCAGTTCAATAGGGGATATATGAGTTGTATCACTAGGTATCGAATTAATTAGTCTCAAAATTTTACACTTCATAAGCCCACTTATTATGTTGATCTGTAAATATGTCCTAAACCAACATCCTATTTCTTAGGCGCTGTGCGGGATTTCCTGCCGGATGATAAGCGGAGGTGTGTTCAACTTCTATCCCTTCCTGTTCGAGTTTTCCTATCCAAACATTACTAGTAAATTGTGGGGCATTGTCGGACAGTATCTTCTTCGGTTTACCTACTTTCTGGCAGTATTGATCGATTACCTTTCTAATCAAAATTTTTGCAGTGTATTTCTTTATGGGATAAAGTATAACATACTGTGATGTCATACATTACAGTCGTGTGCAGATACGCTAAGTCGCACCACGTAAGTTTGTTAACGGATTTGTGTGGCTGAAGCTAGATGCAGACCGGTAGCTGTCGTCCACAGGTATGTGGCAACCCCTCGTATTTCCCCGAATCCGCTGGACCGCTAGGGAAGGGGTGGGGGACTCGCTTGGAGGCCACACAGGTGTGCACCTCGTGGCGGTACGCGCGGACGTTGGAATATAAGACGCGAGTGAAAGTGTGAGTGCGCGCTTCTGCTGGAAGAGCCTTCCAGTCCGTATCTCCAGGGAGCAGGTTCGACGCCAGACTGCGTCCTAGCTGCTTGAGGGGCCACTTTACGTCTGTGCAGCGTCGACCGTGCACCCAACAAGAAGCGCCACCACAGACCTGACCGCAGCTGTCATCACAAGAAGCCTGCAGCTGCCGTCGCAGGAGAAACCATA
Source organism: Vandiemenella viatica (assembly GCA_031002005.1). Lineage (NCBI taxonomy): Eukaryota > Metazoa > Arthropoda > Insecta > Orthoptera > Morabidae > Vandiemenella > Vandiemenella viatica. The sequence continues at coordinate 240,114,413 of JARYHS010013630.1, forward strand.
CGGTATTGTGTGTATTGCGTGCGTCCACCTACCGCGTCCATTAGCCCAGTAACGACCCTGATGAACAACAATATATGCCGGACAGTTTATAATAAGAAATCACATCTCTGAATCACGTTTAATTAATTAATCAATCCATGTACGTGATCCAATAAATATTAATTTAAATTGATGCCTTGATTAATTCCCATCTACTCATTAAATATTAAAAAATTCCAATAAATAAAATTAAATATCTTTTCCTGGTGCCGCAATCAGCGTGACACTTCAATACTTACAGAAAACATCAAATAAAACTAAAATCTGGGTCAACCCTTCCCGACACATGGGCAGTGGGCCAAACACACCAGCAGAAACAAAGTCTAATACCCACTTGGAATGATGATTTGTATTTTTTCTGCTAGCTTAACATTATCTGTTTGAGCTATTTGCCATTTGACAAGACTTTATTAACTTGGAAATTTTCTTCCTCATATTATTGAAATAGATATCCTCCCTTAATACTCGGTAACACTTGGATGGCCCATAATGCCCATAACTGTAGTGGTGATGCCAAACAACCTTTACGACCAGACTTTCTGGAACCCATAACTTCCGACTTTCATCATCTTCACTAGTCCTTCTAAATGATATCCCCTCATACAAGGTTTACCTAGTATTTTTGAAGTTTAACGTTATGGTTAGGGTTACCAATATTACTCTTTACTTCTGAAATAGCTACATCCTTAGCCTGTCCGTCTTTAATTCGTGTCAAGCAATGATTAACCTCAGTCTCAAATGATACTCCTCTAAGATAAGGAATGCTAGCTTCAGGCTGTGGTCGTAGGCATCTTTTTTTCTGAATCTATACCTAACGGTAAATGTGACAAAATGTCTGCAACTTGATTTTGACTAGCAAGCCTTTACCGAATCTCCGAATTGTATTCCTCCAAAATAAATGCCCAACGGGTTAACCGACTGTGAACCAATTTACACTTTAACAGAAATGAAAGAACTTTATGATCAGTAAACACAACAATGTTTCTGCCTAAAAATTGGTATCTTAAGTTGGTTAAACCCCGTACAACAGTTAAGGCCTCCCGTTTAGTAATTGTGTACCTAGTTTCAGCCGGTTGCAATTTCCTACTGGCAAAAGCTATAGTCCCAGCTTCCACTTTCCCATTATTTTCCACCTCCCGGAAGACATGTACACCTAGACTTTAATCTGAGCTATCTGTGGCGAGACAAAAACCAACATCTCAATCTGGATAATACAGGATATTTGCTTGACATAACTTATCTTTGATTTTCTGGAAATATCTTTCACAATCTTTGGACCACATCCACTTTGCATTTTTTTTTTTTTTTTTTTTTTGTTCCAGACTTCTTAAAACTGAGCTATTTAAAGCTTGCCGCTAAAGAAACTTCCTTTAATATTCGCACAATCCCAAGAAAGTCTTTAGTTGCTTCCTATCTCTAGCTTGGGGAAAATTCCTAATGTCTTTAATCTTATCTTTACTAAGCAAGATTCCTTGTGGCGTAATACAATGGCCTAAAAATTCCAAAAATGGAAATTGTCCAAGGAACTCCATATTCCCATTAATCCATACTCGCTTAGGGGAAGAGTTCTTTATACTTATCTGAGTAGAACAGTGTCGACTTTTTAAACCCTGACATTTCAGTCATTTTGCTGTGATTTTATTGAGAGGATTGCCATGGCTGGGAAGGATGACACCTATATAACTAGGTGTCTGAAGCGCGCTTGTTAGAGGTGACGCCGCTTGTGTTCCCATAGCCAGATGGGGCGGTCCGACTGGAGGGCATTTACTGATTTTCCTGAGCATGACCATATTTGTTCAAGCTGCATACCACTATCCGCGATCATATTATCGGTTCTTTTCTGATTTGCCTGGGCCACCAGCTGCTTTCTTGAACTAAAACATTAGTGTCATTGAATTAAATAAAGTGCCATTCTCGGCTGAATGTTGGGCTACAGCTAATTTGCTAATATAGTTATTTTTAAAGTTTATTCGTCCTTTCCTTCACGGTGCGTCCAGTTTCGGCGATATACGTGTATACCAGGCTTCAGCTGCAGGGTGTTTGATATACACCCAGCTTCTGTAATATCTCTTGTTTTTTACCTTTACAAGTACATCCGACATCTTCCTCGTCACCCTGTGTATTTGATGAATATTTTTCTCTTTCAGAAGGAAACCAATCTTAACTCCCCTAGCTATGTAGAGTAATATCGCCACTGACTCGTCCGTTGTTCTGTTAGTCTCTTCTATCGGTGCTGGGATTGAAGGTTATATCTGAGGGTGATGTTCTCCAATGGACTTGCTGATAGTATAAGGGCGGTAGCCGTTGGCAATAAACGTCTCCTTTAAAATACGTTTTTCAGCAGTTACATTGTTTCGTCACTAACTATGGAAGCACGAACAGTTAAAGTTTATAAATTTCCGCATTTTGCTGATAGACGGCGGTGGAAATCAGCATACAGATAGCGGTTTGCATGCGTGGGCTTCCGATATACCTCGTGGACCAGGAAGCTATCTTACTTCCTTTTCATAATCGCATCCATAAGAGGAAGCTGTCTGTCCTCTTCAAATTAAAATGAAACTTGATTTTTTTTTTTATGAACACTATTAAAATATCGGGCAAAAGCCTGGAGGGTTCTTGTTCGTAAGGCCAGATGACAAAAGTATCTTCATGTATCTTAACAATAAAGAGGGTTTAAGGTTAGAATTTATGACGACATCAGCATCAAATGCCTCCATAAATACGTCGGACACAATGGGAGACAGTGGACAACCCAGCTCCCTAGTTCTGTTGTTAAAAGTTGTTCTGGTAATGGAAGAAGATTGTCTTTAGGCTAAATTCAGCAAGTGACTCCCATTCTTGCGGCAGGCTAAGATTTTCTAGACGTACCCTAATTATATTGATTGCTTTGTTGATTGGCACGTACGTGAAAAGTGAAGAGGCTTCAATGCTTTCTACCAAGTCGTTCTCTTCTAAGCGTCCGTTTTTTATTGTTTTTATAAAATATGAAGAATTTCTGATTATAGAAGCAGAGAGTCTCAAATTATTTAGCTTATTCGCTAGATATCTTGCAGGTCGATGCGTAACAGACAATATAGTCCTGGAGTCACATGATTACATGTCGTTAATTTCCTATTGACCTCTAGTTCAACTGAAGTCGCTTCACTAATTTTCGCTGATACGCGGTGTCGGATCTTCTGAAGAAGGTTTAGGAAGCTTCGAATATATTTCGTCTTGCAACGGCGTTTCTACATTGAGGTGATTTTTTTCGGTATACATCACCACCGAAGCATTGTATTTATTAGAAGGTAACACGACAAAACCAAAATGTGTTCCTCCACAGCGTCACTCCCCGTTCGGTGTGATCTCGCTCATCTATGAATAAACCTTTGCAGTGGGAATTGAGTCTTCCACGGCCTATAGCTGCTAAAAATTCTTCTCGCGTGTTTACCCGGGTAAGTTATGCAATACACGACGTTTCGGCAGCTTTATTTGCTGTCTCCATCAGGTGAAATTGTAGACGGCAGTGCTTACTGTAACAATAACTCATCGACTGTGCAGTGTTTTGTAAATGTTTAGTAATTTAATCTGTTGTAGGATTAGAAGAGCATTATGTATTTGTTGCATCAATGTGCATTAAAAATGCGTAAGAGCTTGGCTGATAGCGTGGTAGCAACAGAAGAAACATTGCGAAGTGCGAGTGTGAGTGAGGGATGTGGAGTGACGCGGACACTGTCCGGGCCGTTAAATCAACAGCAGTGGACAACGCGACAGACAATTCATCACGTGGAGAGGACAGCCAAGGAGCCACTCGGCCACGCGTACTATCTGCAATGCAGCTCGTTCCGACCAACGACCCTGTGTTCCCTGCGTTCAGCAACTTCCAGATTCTACTTTTGGACTACGAGTTATTCCCTCTATTACGATAAACAAAAATGTCAACTGCCATGGGATGTTATTTAGATTTTTGTTAACACCAAATTCCACGATTACATGCGTAAGCAGACAGAACCGGAATATTCAAAGTTGACAGTACGTAAGTAAGCGGTAGAGAGCAATCTGAATTCTTTATGAGTCTACAAAGCAGTCGCTTCAGAACTTCGACCTACAGTTCGATCGACCACTGACTATTGGCCACGACTTCAATTGAAATAGCCGTTCCGCTATCACTTAACTAGGTTCAGAATTCTTTCTCCATGGCAATTAAACGTGAAATTCCTTGTCACTGAGTATTATTACTCATGTAAAAAAACTCTGGAAAATATGATGATCATGTGGAAAAAGGCCAGGATGTTTGCAATGATAACCAACACTATAAAATAAGAAGGTGCAAATAAAAATTGATTTATTTTAAATGGTATTGTACGTAGAAAATTAACGAGACATTTTAATTCGGTAAATACGGATATAAATGACAACAAGAGTGGTACAATCACTAAAGATACATTTATCCATACGGGAGAAGTGTCTTCCAGGCGATAACATGATTCTCTCCCAACTAAATATAAGTCCCTCTTCCACGTGATGGACTATGTTTGCATGCACGATGTTCTGGAGACTATTCAACTTTCGTTATAAGATTAATACTGGAACGATAGATCAAGAGAAACGGGAGAAAATGTGTGGTATTTAGAAAAAAAGCTTTTCATAATGTTAAATGGGAATATATATTTTAACTTTAAAGAAGTATTGCCTGGAATTTAGATGCTATACAAAAACCAGATGGTTAAGTAAAGCAAAAAATCAAGAGAGTCAAATATCAATTAAAATAGGTTGAGGCAACTGCCATTACTGATACTTTATCTAAAAAAAAGAAAAGCGGTGGAGAGGTTAAAGACGAAAGAATCAGTGTGATGTAATTTGCTGGTAGCTTATTCTTTGTCACGATTACCGAGAAGTAACTGAAAGGTATGAAAAGAGCAATTTGGAATAAATGCATGAAAATGGCTACGAATTGCACCAGAAAAATTAAATTGCAACCTAAATATTAAAATATTATAAACATAGCAGAAGAAGTAAGAGAATTCTTTTACTTAAGAGATAAAACAAGCGTTCACCACAGCATGATTAATATCAGGGACCGATTAACAGTTGCAAAACAGAATTCTTCAAACCAAGAAATATTAGAAATAAAGAAACTAAACAATTCGAAATGCGATGATATAGAAAAATGAGGTAAGCTAAGCTACTAGATTAATTAGAAAAATAACTGTTTTGAAAAGTAATGGGCTACGACAGTAGATTCCGGAAGAGTCTCAACGATAAAACTAAAATATCATTTGGGGTTGGTTAGAAATGTACACCTGTAAGGAAAGACGAAGATTACAGTATGAAGCAGACATTTGAAGGTGAAGTGTAATGCGTATTTTAAGATGAAAAGTTTTGCTCACTACAGAAAGATATACAGAACTATGTGAATGAATTGAGAAACTGAAGATAAACTGGAAGAGCATCGGCAATCAGCTAACATTTAATAGAAGGGAAGGGGTTGGAAAAACTGCAGTTCAGTTCTACGACTGGGAAACCAAGGAGCAAAGGGTGCAAGAAGTGAACAGATGATAATATTATAACATACTGGTTAGTTCTTATTTCCAACAAGGCAGTACATGAACGAGAGAGGTGTCTCTCAAAGCACTGTATTGCCTCCTAAGAGCTGTTAAAAGGTCAATTAGGAATTAATAAACATTTTCATTTCCACATAATTTAAAATCACGACATAATTCAAGTACTTTGGATAAATAAATAACACATTCATCAAGAAATCAGCACTTTTTACTCCTGTAGAAAATTATGGACGACCTCATTACACTACATATTACCGAAAATCTCAACAAGATTTTTCAAAGTAACTATTGTAACGTGACGTTATCACGCCACGATACAATTTTTATTTTTATTAAATTGTGATTTATTTTAATTTATTCAGATTAAAATTAATTTATATTGATCTCGGGCAGCCCAAAATTGTATGAATATGCAAGGGTATTTCCTTTGAAAAAGCTCAGAAAATGTGTGAGCATAGGATTTTGTTTGAAGCGAAGGGTCGTATATCGGAGCCACAGGAAGTGGACGGACAATAGCCCGCCTGGCTGTCGCCACCCCAAGGCCAGTCAGTCACCTCAAAACGGTTCTTGCAGCAAACAGGTGAAGGTCAACCTTCCCCCCCCTCCGCGTCAACAAGCATGGACGCGAAGAGGGACGCTAGCGAAAAGCCGCGAATCTGAGTGTGCATCGATACCACGTGATTTCCAACCTGCCTATGAAATCATCGGTAGGGGTCTACACATGTGAATACAGGGTGTATTTCTTTCTGCCCGCCATGTTCCTGCGCGGGAGAGGGACGCCATCACCTTCCGAAGAGAAGGAAGTTACTTCTGCCCGGACCACGGGCGAGACAAGTCGAGTCTTCTGGTCAGACCGCGATCCAGTGCGGTCGATTCTGACTTCTGCCCAGACCACGGGCAGAGAGAGGTCGAGCTGACTTATTGCCAGGCCAGAACTGTTAGGCTTGATCGGCACAGAGATCTGCCTGTGATCACTGGCTGGTGATCATTTTTGTCACGCTGAGCTGATAGCGTGACGAACTTCAGTGTTGCTGCCTACACTAGGTAAAGTGTTAACGCCAGGTCTGGTATCGTTGAGTTCTTGTGAGACTGCGAAAGACCCGTAAGCGACTTGAGCAAGAGACTTGTGTTCTTTGAGCTAATTTTGACCCTGAGCTAGCCGGCATTTTATTGAACATTAATGGAATCTTTGCATTTCGCGAGTTCCTTGCTTTTCTAATTGTTATTTGATGGTGCCCGAGATTCATGTTTATCTCATGTATTCTCTTTGATTGATGATTGTTTTCTTGTAGTAGCGTATTGCGAACATTTGTTCCCGCTCACTAAATGTAACTTCGTCAGAGTATTTGCAAGTAAAGTAAAGTTCATATAATTGTTTGCTTGAGTAGATCGGCCAATTGTAACGTCTAGGCTTGCTTGACATTGCATTAATTTATATTAATATTAAATGTAAATGTGCCTAGCGGTGTAGCAGCCTATTGAACTTAATAAATTTATTTTATATGTCAGGTGTCCATAACGGCCCGGCGTATGAAGTATGATGCTTGCCAATCAATAATTAATAATTGAATTTATTAATTTTATATTATTAAAATCATAAAATTTATAAAATCCCCCCTCCCTTTTCTCTACAACCTATTACAATTGCGCTTACAACGTGGGGCAATTAATTAATTAATCCGGGGAATTAATTAATAATCAAATGTTCAAAGTCTCAAAAGAACCAAGTTCATGACCTTAGGCATTTATTTTTGTAGCATAGAAAGTAAATTAATACTTTGTCATTGCTTATGTAAAGTTAAATTCAATCTGAGTGATGAATTTCTTTTGCAAAATGTTAAATTTTATGCAATCTGATTCATGTTAAGTCAGTTTCAGAATTTCAATTGCAAATTAATTTTTTTCAATATGCAAAGTTCATTGTGAACGCATATAATGTCGAGCCAGTGCTTTGTCTGTGTAACATGTTAGCAACTAAGAACTTATTGGTGCATATTTTGCTCATGTTGGTTTGTTGTCGCATGATTCAACGTTGTGATGTGGTCTTGCACATTTTTTGAATGGTTTGATGCTCAATATTCTTGATGGGATTTGTGCCTATGTTTTGTGAAAATTCTAAAATTTTGACTTGTATTAAAGATCGCGATGTTTGTAATTTAACACGTTGCTTGCTAAAATCTTTAGTCGTCTTTGGAATTTTCCTGTGCCATTTAATAGTCATATGCGTTTGAGATCCGGACGTAATTTGAATTTAAATATGGAAGGGAGCAGTTCGAATATCGAGATGAGCGATAATCGGAGAGATTTTGAGAATGATATGTCGGGATACAGTTCACATTCTACAATAGCTGCAGCTGACATGGCGTTAGAGAGTCCTATTCAGAATGACGCGGTGGTAGAAAGTTGTACATTCCCATTAGTGGAAGCCACACCCGCATTGCAAAATCCAGTTGAAAATCGAAATCAACCAGAAATACCTCCCTGGGTCCAAGCGATTATGGCTGAGTTAATAAAGGGACAAGAAAATTTAAACAAGGTAGAGGAAAATTTGAGTTCAGAAAATAAACGGATGCATGATAGCCTATCCAAGAAATTGGATTCTACCAATAGTAGGATAGAGGCTTTGGAAATGAGGCAGGATCAAATCGGCATAAGCCTTGATCAGAAATTCTCTGCTTTTCATGCAAAAATCTGTGAAGAGGTAGCAGATTTTCAGGCAAATGTAAGAACGAAAATCGTTGATTTGGCTGAAAAATCTGAGCAAACAATAGCTAGGTGCGAAAAATTGGAAAAGGAAAATGAAATTTCCAATACAACCATTGCCATTGTACAATCTGCGATAACCCATTTGGAGATTGAAAGTAGGGAAACAAATGGACAATTGTCTAGCTACATGCATGAGGTACGAGACGAAATGGAGGGGAAAGTCTCTCAAGTCAGTGCTAAAGTTGATAAAGTCGCTACCTCGGTTACTAGTTTGAGAGAGGACGGTAATCAATTAAAGGGAGCACAAGACAAACTTCGGGAGGAACTATTGTTGAAATATCGTCAAGTTGAGGGTGACGTGAATACTTTAAAAAGTTCCCCTCCTACACAACACACTCACACAGGACAAGATAATAATGTACACATTGATTTAAAACTTCCCAAGTTTTGTTCTTATAAAGATACTAACCCGAAAGCATTTTTGTCGGAGTTAGAAATTTATTTCAAGATAAAAGCTGTGCCAGACAACTTAAAATTATTGATTATCCGGCAAGCTATGCTTGAGCCCGATCGTTACTGGTACGATGTTTCCTGTAACCTAGATATGTCGTACGCGGACTTTAGAGAGTTGTTTCTCAGAACATTCTGGTCACACAAACACCAAAGTCAAACCCGCATGAAAATGTACCAAGGCCGTTACGAACCTAAAACAAATGATTCCATGGGGGCTTATGTGGAAAGATTGGTTGTTTTGTCACGGTACTTGGACCAACCCATGTCAGAAACGGAGTTTATTACGGCCGTAACGACGCATTTTTCCCCGCAAGTGCAGGCGCACATTAATCCGGTTATCATAACCACTATCTCGCAATTTTTGGAGACTCTGAAAAATCTTGATTCAATAGGGCATAAAGCGAGTCAAGAACAGAAGTCAAAGGGCGAAAGTAGTGGCCAGATAAAGGGTCAACAAGATGGGAAAGAACATGGTAATCGGGGGAGTTATACTAATAGTAACAATTCCAGTTATTATAATAACAATAAACCACCATTTCGAAATGGAAGTGGAAACCAATGGAAGGACAGGAGTCGAAGTGAGAATAAAGGGGCGCATCAATGGGGAAAGCACTCCACAAATGCCATAGTATTTGAAAATCAGAATGCGGGGGAGCAACTTGAGGACCATCCGGTACCACAGAATGCGGAAAATACCCGATCTGAGCCCTCGCAGCACTTATAATGCACGGAGTCTAAAACCCTACCATTCTGTATAAGTATGTTAGGATTAAATTTTTTTGTGTTAATACGAATTGTTGAATTAGCGAAATAGGATTTATTTTGTAAGAAGCCTTGGGGAGAGCAAATGTTGTTGACATTAGTCTAAGGATAACGACCGCTAAACAGTTACTACAGCTGAGTGCCTGCGACTAAGTTGCGGTATAGATTCTTATCTAAACTCAGGTAGAAGGGAGCCGCCCCCCAGAACAGAGAAGAGCGAAAGTGTACAATGCCCGGTCCTAGGGATTATAACGGTATAACGTGGACGAAAATATTTGTCTGACCACTCCAGAAGCAAGGAGGGTTTAAAATGTTGTTTTGAAATGATGTGGCGTCGGAAAGATGAAGTTTGAAAGAGATATATTCCTCAACGTGCAGTCTAGGATTGCTGTTGGTTTGCGAAAAAGAAGGCGGATATTTAATTTGTCGCTGTCACTATTATAATAGGTCAGGACACAAGTCAGATGTATGATTGCACCATTTCGGCAATGGGAGTAAAATGTTCCTATAAGGTTCCCACCGATGGGCTCGTACATCACCTGTATTACCGCCACAAAGCCTTTCAAATTTGCAGCTAAACGGCTGACAAAAAAGGGATATGTAAAGAAATCACTTACTGACGCTTTGCATTGTGTAGAATACACTTATTGCGTGAGACACATACTCGAAACTCACTGTTATACGGGATGGCATATGGCCCGGGTATTTGAATGAAGTCATAAGACCCTCAGTAGAATCTTCAGGAAAATAAAATTTGAATGGAGATGTTTTAATTAAAAGTCAATGGCGGTTTCTTTTACTTTATGTTTGGGTAATTATAACGATGATCTTGGTGCATTCTTAAGTAGGAGGATGGCACAATCCGGTCTAGAAATGCAACATCATTCCAGTTTTCCGCGGTTTCATTTTTTTTTTTGCTTTAGTTCTTGGAGTTTCATAAAGGTAACAGGACTCCGACATGAGCAGAACTTGCAAAAGAATTAGGCAAAGAAATATTTCATTCACATGTAAATAATTTTGTGTTTGTCAATTTTTTTTTATTTTTTTTCATGTTTTACTATGTTTTGTGTTGTTTAAGATAAGAATCTTTAATCGATAAGTTAATATGAAAAGGCAGGAAAGAAATCATGTATGGTTGTCCACATGTTGTAAAACAGTCCAAGGTCATGGACGGTCGTTCAGTTTAGTATCTGTGGCAAGAATCATAGCATTGTGGGTCCCTGTGTATGTAAAAATATCGATTACTGGTTACAGTGGAAGGTGGTTAGAATGGCTTAAAATAAAATTATTGTAATAATTTTATTTTCCCGTAGTTGGCCGTATATTGTAACGTGACGTTATCACGCCACGATACAATTTTTATTTTTATTAAATTGTGATTTATTTTAATTTATTCAGATTAAAATTAATTTATATTGATCTCGGGCAGCCCAAAATTGTATGAATATGCAAGGGTATTTCCTTTGAAAAAGCTCAGAAAATGTGTGAGCATAGGATTTTGTTTGAAGCGAAGGGTCGTATATCGGAGCCACAGGAAGTGGACGGACAATAGCCCGCCTGGCTGTCGCCACCCCAAGGCCAGTCAGTCACCTCAAAACGGTTCTTGCAGCAAACAGGTGAAGGTCAACCTTCCCCCCCCTCCGCGTCAACAAGCATGGACGCGAAGAGGGACGCTAGCGAAAAGCCGCGAATCTGAGTGTGCATCGATACCACGTGATTTCCAACCTGCCTATGAAATCATCGGTAGGGGTCTACACATGTGAATACAGGGTGTATTTCTTTCTGCCCGCCATGTTCCTGCGCGGGAGAGGGACGCCATCACCTTCCGAAGAGAAGGAAGTTACTTCTGCCCGGACCACGGGCGAGACAAGTCGAGTCTTCTGGTCAGACCGCGATCCAGTGCGGTCGATTCTGACTTCTGCCCAGACCACGGGCAGAGAGAGGTCGAGCTGACTTATTGCCAGGCCAGAACTGTTAGGCTTGATCGGCACAGAGATCTGCCTGTGATCACTGGCTGGTGATCATTTTTGTCACGCTGAGCTGATAGCGTGACGAACTTCAGTGTTGCTGCCTACACTAGGTAAAGTGTTAACGCCAGGTCTGGTATCGTTGAGTTCTTGTGAGACTGCGAAAGACCCGTAAGCGACTTGAGCAAGAGACTTGTGTTCTTTGAGCTAATTTTGACCCTGAGCTAGCCGGCATTTTATTGAACATTAATGGAATCTTTGCATTTCGCGAGTTCCTTGCTTTTCTAATTGTTATTTGATGGTGCCCGAGATTCATGTTTATCTCATGTATTCTCTTTGATTGATGATTGTTTTCTTGTAGTAGCGTATTGCGAACATTTGTTCCCGCTCACTAAATGTAACTTCGTCAGAGTATTTGCAAGTAAAGTAAAGTTCATATAATTGTTTGCTTGAGTAGATCGGCCAATTGTAACGTCTAGGCTTGCTTGACATTGCATTAATTTATATTAATATTAAATGTAAATGTGCCTAGCGGTGTAGCAGCCTATTGAACTTAATAAATTTATTTTATATGTCAGGTGTCCATAACGGCCCGGCGTATGAAGTATAATGATGCTTGCCAATCAATAATTCAATTCTAAGATTATATTATTAAAAATCAAAAATTATAAAATCCCCCCTCCCTCTCCCCATCCTATTACACACTTCACAGAAATGATCAGAATTATCAATAAGCATTCATTAATTACCATTCAGATTTATTTTATATATATTTTTTTTGCTTCAGTGGAAATATTGCATCCCTGAATAATTACGACTAATAATTCTTTATTCAATGAAGACATTAAGAGGAATTTTGCGCTGTAGATTTCAAAAACCCCGACCGTAGAAGACAAACAGAAGAGCTTACAAAAAATGAGGCGCAATGGGGATATACTTTAAAACGTTGCACCATTGTCCCTCTGTGAGTTATGATACTACTGTAGATAAAAGGGACGCAAATATTTTTCTTTCACTGCATTTCATACGCACTAGAACAATGTATCACGTTAAATGGAAAGAGAAATGAAGCGAAAGACCTTTAATTTTTTTTACATTTGCTGAAACAAACGATTGATGTCAATGTTTTTAGTGGAACTTAAGTGTGCCGTTTCTAAATGCTAGAATAGATTGTAAGGGGTCGTACTTCAGACAAACAATTACATTATCAAAAATCATATCTCATTAGTCCAAGTAGCTCAGTCACTTAGGCAACTCAGACTAGGTTTTACTGTGTGTTGCCTTTGTGAAATTATTTTAAACTGTCGTCTCTCTTTCTTACTAGCTAGTTTTTACAATAGCGCTTGCCAAGTAGATAAAACGATACCCAACTTATAATGAGGCACTTACTAAAGAGTTCTTGAAGTTAGTACTTTTTTTACATATAAAATAATGTTTTTGGGGGGTCTTAAGTTCTTTTCCTCTTAAGCATATCCGCAATTTGCTTTGAACTTATTGCCTCTTCTGTAAGCATTAAATGCAACAGATTTGAATTTATTTCCAATTACAGAATTTATTTATCAAATACAGAAATATTATCATCGTGCAGAAAATTGATTTCTGGAAACAAAGTTGCCATAGTGATGTTTATTATATTCTAAATTACGCTATTTAAAACATTACAAATTTAATAAAATAATTTTCCCAGTATCTTTAGGTATAAAAAAACCCAACAAAGATGATGTTAAACGATCTTGTTAGTAACGGAAATAAACAATTTGAAAAGATTCGTAGCAAATATAGAATTTGAAAAAAAATATTAAAATTTTAATATTCAGAATGCTGCAGTTGGGAAAAAAATTAACTGTTTCTGTAGCTGAGTGATTTGTTTACTGAAATTTTTATTTAATGATTAGGTTTAAACAATTAACTAGAAGTGGTCGTCATCATAATCGGATGTTAAGCAAAATTATTCTACTAAGTCTTTTACTTCAAGAAAGAACAGCTCTGGTAATGATCCGTGAACATAGTTTATACAACGCAACAAAATACATATCTGTACAGTAAACTAAAATTTACTTGACATACTTTAAAAAATATATAATATAACCAAAAACTTGTGGCTATCACTAGATTCGAAGCTGTGTTATTGCGTCTTTCAGGTTATAGTTGCAGTTAACTGCTTTTTTCCCAGAATGCAATAAACTCAACTTGAAAATATTACAACGAAATAAATGGAAAGGAAACGCATTATACATCATACTATTTGATCAGTATACATGTTGTCAACAGATATGGTAGTAAAGTTTAATTTTGGCTCTACCTTAAGTTAATTTTACATAAGCTTTTTTTAAAATAATTAGTTGTTCGTTATACCTTTAAAATAAAGGGCAAGAATAGAATAAAGTTTAAAAAAATAATATCATATTACATGATTTTCTAACCATAAACAAAACATATTTTCTGCTCTTATTTTTATCATTCGGCTGGAGTTAGCGTTTGTACTTTGTTGAATACCACCCAACAGTGAAGGGAGACAAGAATCAATTAGGATTTCATTAGTACAATAATTCAAATATAAAATAAAGGTAACGTCTTTTTAAAGGACAAATTGAACATTAATTGCACAAAACTTCAAATGAATTTGAATATAATACTGCAACATGACTCGTAAGAAGATTTCTTTCTATACTGTGCACTGAAGTAATATCTGAGGTAAACTTTGAAGATAAATGCCTCCCAGAGGTAATAAAAGCGGGATTGCTTCACAGGATATATCAAGCGTTCTCAATAGAGGTGCGCCGCTGTGGCGCGATCAATACACAGTTGTGCTACAGAATTACGGAGTAGGAATAAACACAAGTTGCTGTCAACTTCACGGCAAGCGGAGCCGCTCTTCAGCGCGACATATTCACCGCATACTGAACACAACCGAACGAGATATCGCAGCATTCACAATCGGAAAATCCGAAAGATCATTAAGTAATTGATTGCCAATAATTTATTTTTTCCGTTTAGAGGTAACAAAATAATGTTAAATATAAGATTTTCGACTTCTTCGTCTTACTTTAAAGAGCTTCTTATACTGCCGTAGTTAAGATTTTTTTCTGACATCAAACGTGTTTCTAAAAGTAATTGAGGTTCAGACTTATGTTTTAAGCAACTGTGTTGAATGCGCATTACAGCTTCCCGCCTCTAATGACCTTAGGCGTCGACGAGGCGTAATAAAAAAAAAGATTTACAGCTTATTATCCAATCGACTGCAATAATAGTTCTCAAGAACATCGAACTTGGTGTTTATCATAGCAGTTTAAAAAACACAACAAAAATTCTACCAGTCTAATACATTTTAAGTTGTGCTGTGTCGGTTTTCTTGTTCAGAATTATTTTTATCAGTTTTCTCTGAGGACAAAATTGTAAAAATGGTGTCTGTTTGAATTCGGTTTTATTGATTTTCGCTCTGTTCTGGTTGAGATGTCATGAGATTTCCCTGTTTTATTTTCGTTTAATGTGGTTATGGTTGAAGTAGGTTCCTTTCATCTATCACGCATTGTTTTGTATCTGTACGTGAAGATATAAAAGGTTGTAGTGTAACTGACTTAATCAGATGTGTTTGAATGTGGTATTAGTTTTCATATCATTTCTTTAGTCACTGTCTTCGAGTATGGGAAAATGGATAATTGACATAGATAAAATGTGGAAATGAAGGGGCGAAGAAATAAACATGTAAGGGTTGTGATTAATGACGGACAGAAGCGGTCTGGTGGCACAGCGGTTAAGGCGTCTGACTGGAGATCTAAAAGTCCCTGGTTCGAATCCCTGTCTTGTTCCAAACTGCAAAAAAAAAACCTTTGAGGGCGGATTTGTCATCAAGGGAAAAGAAACACTTGAAGTTTGGTGTTACGAAAAGAGTTATGGCTGTGAACCGTCAAAAACAGATATGTAAAGAAGTGTCAAGACATATTGTGTTATTGAGTGCATCAGTATTGGCTATAAAATAATTTCAAGCAGAGTATAAGTATAGTGCTATACAGGTTGTAACAGTACAGTGAAATGATTAATAATTAATCGAATCATTTCATAATTGTAATGCTGTCAAGAACGGAACGGAACAGAACAGATATTTATAGCTGCGAAACAGTTAAAGGAATTTTCTGTTTGGACAGACCGAGCGTGGTGGTGTAACGGTTAGCGTTCTGGCCTCGCATTCGGGAGGACGGCGGTTCGAATCCCAATCCGGGCATCCAAATTTGGGTTTTCCATGGTTTCCCAAATCAGTCCAGGCAAATGCCGCGATGCTTCCTTCAAAAGGTCAAAACCGAATTCCTTCCCATTCCTTGCCCCCCATCCTTTCCCATATCTAAAGACCTCGCTGTTAAGATACGTTAAGCAGTTAAAAAAATGTTTGGACAGCTGGCATGTACCCCAAACAAGAGGCCGGGATCAGGTCATCGTTCCCGTGGGGGCTAAGTGTTTGACAGCATAGGGTATTGGCTAACCAGGGACATTTTTCTGTGTATCCCTGCGACGCCATTATTGAGAGGAACGTGGGTCGGCATTTTTTTACAGTTTGTTGAAAGAGAAAGCCAAGTTAAACTTTTGTGAGGATTTTTTTTCCCTTGAATAACCAACGGAAAGCGGAGGCCAGGCATCTGGAGGCAGAGGGCGGACGATTATTGAAGTCGGGGACGCCGACTCGGAGACGACTCGCTGGCCAGTGGTTGTTGAGCGTGGCACAGATAGTCAGTCATAAGTGTTTCTGGATGGTGAAGCCATCTTCCTATGTCGTTGCTTGTGGAATAGGATCCAACATGAGACGTCTTGGCAGGGACACCTGCATGATAAAAGAGGAGCGAGGCATTAATCCGGCAACGAATGGCTTTGGAAGATCCCTGACCAACAAGAAGGTATAGCTGGCATTGTTTCGATAATAAGTGGCACTCTAAAAAGCGTCACTCGTCCCGTCCTACCCTGAAATGTGAGCCTGCAGGGACGTCGATTGATATTAAAGCTGATTTGTGAGTAGTCAACGACCACACATTAATAGCGACGAGCGGAAAATTACCCCGCATCCTGTGAGAGCAAAACGAGATATTAATGGAAAGAGATGGAGATGCCCCAAACATTCACGATATACAACAAAAACACGAACATAACCAACACTTGAAGTTTGAGAATTTGTCTGTGAAAGAACCTATTGCCTAATGAAATATTAGTTTGTAGAAGATACTATATGTATATAATTCGTTGTTGAATGACAGGTCCTATTCGACGATTTCGCGGGAAAAAGACAGCATTGGATTCGCGGGACTTAATTGACGAGGGAGATGCGGGGAGGCGACGAGGTGAATCACAGACCTGGGAGCGAAAGAAAGTGGGTCCTGCTTCTGGAGGCAACTGGTTGAGACGTCAAGCTGGAAGCAAGCGAACAGAACAGTTTACATTGTGTTCTTTCCACATGGACCCGCATCTGTTGATATTGTCTTTAAAAGTTGACGTTTTAACCGAGACGTCGTCATCTGGTGGAACTGATGTCACTACCACTTACGAACTAGAAGACTGACTCCGTTCAGAAATTATTCAATGTGTGTTTACACCTCAACTTTTCTCGAAATAACCGTCCAACGCCTTCGGTGGAGCAATACGCGTAATGAGAATTTCGCTCTATCGAATCATTATCTGAAATTGTTTGCGTGGTGCCAAGAATTCTGAAGGTGGACGCAGTGTCCCTGGCAGGACACTTTGAACAACGCCCATCAAGCGCTGCATGAGTTTTGACAGAACGGAGAAAGTGTACAGAGCACTGACTTCTCAACAGACGGGAGTGATTGTGATAACTCTGGCCCGTTCTGAGCTATGAAACCTGCAGTTTAATATGGAATTAGAACCAAGGAATGTCCCGGCGTAGCTCATATAATCAAACATAACTCCTAAATATCCCTGCTCACCACGGGATTTGAACCCGCGACCGGAGAAAGAAACTTTCAGAAGCAAGCGCCCTAACCACTGAGCTACCAGACCGCCTTGTTCTGAAGTATATGGTGCTAATTACTATCAAAATCGGATAAAAACTGTGGGTTTTTATGAACAAATTTGACAGAAATCAAGGAAAAAAGGAGGAAAAGATTTTGTAAATCAATCATAAAAACAGTATTTTTCTATTTGTTTTAAATTATATGCAAAGTTCCATTAAAATCGGATAAAAACTGTGTTTTTGTATGAAGAACATTTACAAAAAAAAAAAAACCTATCAGATATTCATTTTTACACATTAGATACAAGTATAATACATACTTTCACTGCTGTCCAAGCGAAACACGGCATACTTATAGCTACAGATATACTGTTAACGGTAGTATGTTGGTGACGCGAACTCTTAATATTTTACCCATCAAAAAAGAGTCCAACGCGCATATTATACGCGCAACACCTCATACCACGTCGGTGACGTCCAAACATCGCCTTACGCGTCTATAGCAGTTTTCACTTGAAAAATCGAAGAGACTATTGTTTACGAGGAGCAAAGTACTTTTTTTTTGTAAAAATTGTATACGTTAGAGGTTGAACATATTTTTGTCACTACCGTTGATTGTTTGCAGTCGAGGCGTTACAAGAGTTACTTACTTCTCGACCAATACTTCCATTTACACGGTTCTTTTTTGCGGAGATAAAAGAAATAAACAATTTGGCTATTGCTGAAACTAATGTAAGAATATGATAAAATTATTCCTACAATTAGTTAGAAAAGCTTAAGCGAAACACCTGTAAAAAATGGTTAAAACAAAACTTGTATTCTGAGTCCTGTAATGTGGTCTGCACACCAAAAACAGCTAACTGATCGGATTAGCTACCGAATGGGTAGCCAACTCAAGAAATGGGCGTAGAGGACAGTGTGTCTCGACCGCTATCGACACTCAGACAACTCTAGCATGTTGCAGTTTCGCTCCTTCTTCAAGTTGACTTTCCATTTATCTGATAGGTAGTATAGCTCAGTTCTGGACAACAAGCGTGCTCCAAGTTCGACTTGACACAGCGACATGTCCAGTGTACTTGTGTGGTGCAGAGGGTCATAGCCTGGTAGAGACAGGTTTGCATTAACATAAATGCGCCAGCCAAACTAGAGTCGATCGGAGTTTTGTGCTCTAATGACCTTTAGCCTTCGCAGATATTGATGTGACAGATCAGACAGCGGCCGGGTGGCATAAATATCAAGTGTTTACATATTTTAAAGCTAAGTAGCGGACCTCGTACCACGCCTCTCCAACACGCTGGAGCATTCACTCAATTCCAATGAAAAGTATTATCGGTAACACCTCAACAATTAATACCTAAACCCTAAACTAAGAAAGTTTGAAAAATTTGTAGTAAAAGATGTCAAATTAAACGATCAATAAATAGTTTTGCTTCTTTTACTCGCAAATACAAACTATATTACAAACGGGTATTTCCAATATTTCTTGTTAAAATTCACGAAATACTCGATATACTGTAGGATACAATTTTCAAATTCCTCGTTGGCAGCGTTTGTGAGGTAGGCCTGGTAACTAAAATGACAACATTGACAGCCACTTGTGTTTATTTTCCAGTTTATTTAATTTATTTAGCTTATGACAATTCAATACCAGAGAATACAAGTAATATGTCATTCTAAAACTATCAACAAGGCACTTAAAGTTTTAAATCCAGATTTTCCAACCACGTTGTAGCAGCTCTACCATAGGTACTTTAACAGTCTTCCATCTAACCTATGCACGCTCTCTTACTTTACTCAGTTAAAACAATTGAAATGCCAAATTTCTACTTGAAGACTTCAAAACTATAATACACCACCCGACGAGATAGGGTAAAAAAATTCAGCGCTCTTTACTTTGTATGGGATCCCTTAGACTAATGTTTTACAAAATTTAAAAAAACTATATTCGGTTTTTTAGTCAATGAAACTCATAACACGTGGAGTCCATTGACGAGTTAGTGGCCTGCGATGGACGGACAGACAGCAGTGTGACAGCAATACGATTCGGGAGTTCCATCCTCAGCCCTGACATCCTGTTTTTCGTTTTCCAGTTTCACGGAATCATTCCCTACCAATGCCAGGATGGTTCATTCAACAAACCATGACCAAATTCCTACTGGTTCCATATCTCTAGTCCTCTACCGATAGTAATGACGCCGACGAGCCTTTAAAAAAAATGGGTTTCCACAGTTATTAATGATGCACGAATTCAGATATTTTTCCATGAACTCAATGTAGGTTTGTCCCGGCGGAAATTATTGTGGTACCAGCCAAATCATTTCACACATAGTTTTTGCCGCTGTCGATAAACGAGCTATTTATAAGAGGATAACCTCATCACTACAACGCTGCGGGATATTAATCCATTTATTTAATGTAATTTTCATTTGGTTTCGTGCCATACACTTATCTTGCATCATGCATTCTGGTTAACACACATTCTGACACACCTAAATTTTTTTTTTTTTTTTTTTTTTTTTTTTTTTTTTTTTTTTTTTTTTTTTTTTTTTGCTCATCATTCTCTAGACTGATCTGATGGAATCCTCCATTTATTCCCTTCTTGCGATAACCTCTTTATCTCAACATACCCCTTACAAGTTACAACCTACGTCCTACTTACGTACTTCATATACTCTAATTTTGTCTTCCTCCACATTTCTTACCTTCGACAGCTCGCTCCACTAACAAATTAACCAATACAGCATGTCGTAAAATATGCCTCCCCCCTCCCCATCCTGCCATCCTGTTTCTTCTTTCATCTTTCTGTTAGACTCTTCGACAAATTTCTTTCCTCATCCATCCATTCCAAAATACGTTCATTTCGTACCTTATCTGTCCACTCAATTTTCAGCATTTCATTGGTATCGATAGTGTTGAAGTAATAGACGGTAGTAGGTGCTTTCACCAAAGCCAACTGCAAACTCTGTTGCAATGAAGAGAAAGGTGATTTAGATCTACAGCTGATTCGTGGCGGTCACACGATCTTGTTAACTAGGACGACCCTTCTGTGCATATGATCTGGAACTGCAGCATGTCATAATCGCATCCGTATTATGCTAATAATGTAGCCGTATTTCCTATTCATGAACACGTCTCTAAACCACGATAAACCAGGAACTTTCCTATTTCTCTCCCGTTGTTACATTGCCTCACTTGTATTTATCGTAAAAAACAGCCTGACTGGGACAGCAACAATTTGACTTCCGTGCCTGATTGTATTGCCTCTACTGCAAGGACATCTGACGTTTTGTTTACTTCTACTCTACTGCGTCCTTGTACCCGCGAAATCTCTCTCTCTCCCTCTCTCCCTTTTTTTTTTAACCAATTGGCATCAAACGGAGTAAATGAAAAACTATTCAGCTTATCTATATCCGTTAATTAATAACTAATTAGAAGTATTGTGTAAAATGAAGTGCGCAGATAGTCCTATTTCGTTAGAATCATTTACTCTTCAATGTTCGGCGTCGCCAAGATTTGTCTACATTAATCGTAAGATACGGGAGGAGAAAACAATCATTTAAGAACATTCTAAGCTCCACTAACTCTTTTTAAGGCTAATATTTTAATTTGAGTCATTTAAATCAGTCGACTGTAATCGTTGCACGTTAATGATGGTTGTTACAGAGAGCTCTGAAGACGAGGGCATGCTGCAAGTCGGACGGGCACATTCCAAAGAACCGGTTGCCGTGGGAAATGGAACACAACGTGGCAACATGCAAAAAGCATCCCTGTTAAACAAGCTCCTGTCAACACGCCAGTACTTAGCATCGCTGTGACCGAAATAGTCGCAATTTGGATCCATTCTAAATTGGTTCCTTAACGTCCGTCACACTTCACAGAGAAACAAGAACAGCGAAACATCCACGTACAACATATTCAGTAAATTCTACTTCACGCGACATCATTAAGATAAAGTACTCCCAGAATTCGAACTAATACTTTTTAAAGTGATGATATTTCTTTTACAGTGAGGATATTTTCTATCGTGAAAACAAGAAACAGTTATTTATTTATAAACGATTCTCGGGAAACGTTTATAAAGAAACATATAAGTTACTGACAGATTACTGTATAGTAGCCCCCAAAATCCAAACACATTGTCATTTAATTACTTCTGTCAGGAAATTTACTCCTTTACTTCATTACACGATAATGTAAGAAACATTTCTAGTTTGTAATAGACGGCTAGTACAGAGACTATGCTTGACTTTGAAATTGTTTGGCGGACACATGTTTCAAAATATCTGGCACCCTGACTTTATGTCAATAAAACAAAATTTCATTTCTTGTGAACCCATTTCTGTTAAGCAAATCCCCTGAGATATGTGATGTGTGGAACACAATAATAATCATATTCAATCACATCAAACAATGTATAGTAGTTTTGCGAACTAAGTGTGTTTATCACGTTTAAGAAATTACCACTCCCCCTAAGAGATTATTATAAGCTAATGGATCGAATAATGATGAAGTTACTATGTCAAAATGGAAAATATTGACTTTAGACATGTCAAGCGTAATATGTTTCTTTTATCGTATAATTCTTTTTTTAGTAATTCGAAATACATCAATAGTAATAAAAAGCCAGCTTGGTCATCGAGTCTACAACGCTATGATGCTGTTCAGTCTTTCGACTGGTTTGATGCAATCCTCCATTCATTCCTATCCTGTGCTAACCTCTTCATTTCTACATACCCCTTACAACCCACGTCCTCAATTATCTGCTTCATATATTCTAATCTCTGTCTTTCTCTACAGTTCTTACCTTCGACTGTTCCCTCCCCTAACAAATTAACCAATCCAGCATGTCTCAAAATATGACCTACCAGCCTGTCTCTTCTTTCTGTAAGCTTCTTCCACAAACTTCTTTTCTCACCAATCATTTCCAAAACTCGTTCATTTCTTACTTTATCTGTCCACTTAATTTTCAGCATTCTTCTGTAGCACCACATTTCAAATGCTTCAATTTTCTTTCTTTCCAGTATTTCTAAAGTTCATGTTTTGCTACATAAAGTGCTGTGCTCCACACATAGAGTTTTAAAAAGTTCTTTCTAATTCCTAAATCAATATTTGAAACTAAAAGGTTTCTCTTTTTCATGAAGGCTCGTTTAGCTAGTGCTATTCTGGTTTTAACATCATTCCTGCTTCGGCCATCGGTTGTAATTTTGCTTCCCAAGTAACAGAACTCACTAACTTGTCCTATTGCATCCGATCCTATTTTTATATTTAATCTACTAGTACTGGTATCATTTCTGCTACATTTCTTCACTTTTGTCTTGCTTTGCTTTATATTCAGCCCAAAATCTTCCTTCAGTATTTTGATCATGCCATTCAATAACTTCTCAATATCCTCAGCCCTCTATGCTAACAAGACAATGTCATCAGCAAATCGTAGCATACTGATTTTTACTCCCTGAAAACTTATGCCACATGGAAATTTTTCTTTGACTTTCTTCATTGCTTCTTCTACATACAGGTTGAATCTTAAGGGGGATAGACTACAACCTTGTCTCACATCCTTTTTAACTGATGCATGTCTCTCGTGATTCTCTACTTTTATTATAGCCACTTGCTTCTTATATAGTTTATACAGTATTCTTCTATCTCGATATTTTAGACCTGACTTCTTTAAAATTTTGAACATCTTGTCCCACCTAACATTAACAAAAACTTTTTCTAAATCAACAAATGCTATAAAAGTATCTTTGTTTTTCTTGATCCGCCCTTCAAGTATTAATCTTAAAGACAGAATTGCTTCCCTTGTACCGCGATTTTTCCTAAACCCAAACTGATCTTCATCTACTATCTCTTCTACTACCATTTCCATGCTTCTGTATATTATTGTGGTCAGTAATTTTGAAGCATGTGATGTTAGACTAATGGTGCGATAATTCTCACACTTGTTGGCTTGTGCTTTCTTTGGAAGTGTGAAGATTATATTTTTATTATAATCAGTTGGAATTTCTCCTGTTTCATAACTTTTTGATATCAGCTTGAATAATCTTTCGATTCCTTCTTCTCCTAAGGATTTGATAAGTTCTGCAGGGATCTCATCAATTCCAACTGCCTTATTTGCTTTCGAGTCATTCAGAGCTTTATTAAATTCTGTCCTCAAAACAGTATCTTCTAAGTCATAAATGTCAACATCACATTCCTTTTCCATTACACTATTGATCCCCAACATACAGTTTCTCAATGTATTCCTTCCATCGGTTAGCTCTATTTTCTGAGCTTAAAAGAGGTTTCTCATCGGCAGCTTTAATGTTCATACCTCTTTTCTTCATTTATCCAAAATTCTATTTGATCTTCCTATATGCAACATCTACTTTACCTACAACTATTTCCTTTTCTACTTCTTCACACTTTTCTTGTAGCCATATTTCTTTTGCTATTTTGCATTTCCTATTTATTCGATTTCTAAATTGCCTGTACTGCTCTCTTCCTGCTTCGTCCTGAGCATTTTTGTACCTTCTCCTCTGATCCAACAGTTCCAAAATTTCCTTGTGATCCAAGGTTTTCTGGCAGCTTATTCCCTAAAGCCTAATATTTCTTTACCAGCTTTCATTATTTCGGTCTTTAATGTATTCAATTCGTCCTCGATTGAGCTCCTTTCACAGTTACTTTTTAGGCATAAGTGTACCATTTCTGCAAATTTTTCTCACGTGTTTGATTGTTGGAGTTTATTCACTTCCAGTTTGTTCTCCTTATACTGCTTCCTTATTCGCTTACATTTCAGCCTGCACTTCATTATTATCAAATTATGGTCAGAGTCTATGTCTGCTCCTGGGTACGCTTTACAATCTAGAACTTGATTCCTGAATATCTGTTTGACCATAATATAATCTAGCTGATATCTGCCTGTATCCCCACGACGTTTCCAGGTGTATATTCTTCTTGCATGGTTCTTAAACAGTGTGTTTGCCACTACTAGCTTATATCTTTCACAAAATTCTAATAACCTGCTTCCTCGCTCATTTCTTTTCCCTAGACCAAAACTTCCTACAGTATTCCCCTCTTTTCCTTCTCCCACTATCGCATTCCAATCACCCATGATTATTAGATTTTCCTCCTCCATCACATATTGGATTAATTCTTCAATTTCAGCGTATATTTTTTCTATTTCTTCGTCATCTTCCTGTGACGTTGGCATATACACTTGTACTAATGTGGTTGGAATGGGCTTAGTTTCTAACCTCATCAAAATAATCCTGTCACTAAACTGTTCATAATAACTCACCCGTTTCCCTACTTTCTTGTTCATTACAAATCCTACACCAGTGACTCCATTGACAGCTTGTGTGCTAATTATCCTGTGTTCCCCAGACCAGAAATCTTGTGCGTCCTTCCATTTAATCTCACTAATCCCAACAATATCTAACTTAAGTTGTTGCATCTCACTTTTTAAGTTTTCTAACCTACCTGCCTTATTCTGACTTCTAACACTCCACGCTCCGACGCGTAGAATGTTTCTATCCATTCTGATAGATTCGTTTAAATACACACATTAATTATTAGTTTCTTTTTGTTTATTTATATTAGTTCGATGCACATAAACATGTGGCTATTGCAGCAAGCAAAGAATTTTGGTCACCCATTTGTGTTTCTGTAGCTATTCAAATATTCCCCTTTAAATTAAAATTTTAAGCCATGCGTAAAGAAAGGTATGTATTTCGTTTAAATTTAAATGTTTGGAGTTAAAAATATTGTAGGGCCTACAATGGAACAAGATGGAGTCGAAATATCTTATGAACAAAATTACTTGTCATGAGAAATATTTAGTAAAAATTACATGTAGTTAAGGAAATTGAAAAAAATGAATTACAAACACTGCATTTAACCCCTCATTTGGATGGGCTTGTAAGCTATTCATTTTCAATATAGATGTTACGTTATATTATCTGTCCACAGACGTAGTTGTTATAATAAACTACGAAATGTGCACAACATTATATCATCATAAAATCCAGTTGATGAGCATCACTCAATAACAACTCTGTTTAGTAAAGCAACTGCAAAAAAATGAAATGTCAAAACACTGCGTTAAACCCGTCATATTTGGCTGGGTTAGCAGCTATTAGTTAAATGAAAACGGTATAAACAGCATAGGAAAATTACACATTTTCCTACTATCACAGATACAAAATTTTGGAGCTATTCATCATTTTTTCAACAAATTTATTAATGTAAAATCCTCTACATTTTTAAATCTCCAATTTAAATCCTTCCACTTCTTTCACAACAGATATACTGCAATATTTCTTTCGTCCTTTCAACTCTGCCCTCCACTAACAAATTAAACAGTTCCACATTCAATTTTTTCTGTTATTCCAGTAGTTCCTTCTTTGCAGATTAAGTAAATTTCAAGTAGTATTGTTCCACCTAAATTTAACAAGGCATGCAGCTTCGGCAAACTATGTTTAAGAAATAGATTAGCTTCTGAAGTAGGTTTTTTCTCATTCAAATTCTCTTTGCTTGCACTAATCTGCTTTTTATATCATCGTTGCTTCACTTATAATGTTACTTCGTAAGTACTTCTGCAATATTTTTTTTTTTGGTTCTGATATGTATTCTCTTGGGTTTTTTTTGTCATTTTTATTGCTCATAATGACCTTAATTACAGTTTTGTTTATATTTAATTCAAAATTTCTAATTTTATTCACTTTTCTATGCAAATAACACCAGTAAATCAGAGCAAATTGATACTTTCTCCTTGAACAAGCTTAAATTTTTCTCTCACATCCTTGATTGTTTGCTCTATACACTGATGGACTATTGGTGACGGACTGCAACTTTGCTTCAGCTCTGATTCACGCTTCTCATTGTTCCCTTGGACTTGACTTCATATAAATTTAAAACAACTTGTTCCATTAAATGTTATCAAAACGTCTTTCGAAATCCGCTTATACGATGAGTACATCATCCTTTTTCTCGATCCGTTCTTCTAAAGTAATAATAACACCAGAAAAGCTTTTATGTTCTATAGCGTAGTTATTTGAATGCAAGTTGAAGTTAATGCTCTCATCAAATATTTACTATTTGGCTTTCTAGTTTTATGTAAGCCAACTTAGTTATTAACCGTAATATGTCAAACCGCGAGTGCTCAAAATTTTGCTGTCCACAAATATAATTAATGAAACTGATGTAACAAGGATAACAGAACGAACAAGGGTGACAACGACGGTCACGATATTTATTGTAAAACGAAGAACAACCAGTGCAATGAGTGTTGTGTACCACAAACTGTGTTTAATTAACGAACTCACAGATGAGAAACGAAGTGTACCGAGTCCCGTTTATTCAGTGTTGTTAGCACCAGTAAATTAAGTGTAAATTGTCGTTTAACTGTTTGCTCATTCTATTAACCCATTCCTACCGTTACTATAAATTAGCGTTCGATACATGACTCGCGTATAGTAGCATGGTTAGTACTGTAGACGGCAGGGAGTGCAACACGGTTATTCAAAGATTCTCATCGAGCAGAAGAATCATGTAGTTTTTGCACTGTGAATGAGGAAACTGAGACCGAGTATGGTGGTGTAACGGTTAGCGTTCTCGCCTCGCAATCGGGAGGACGCCGGTTCGAATCCCCATCCGGGCATCCAGATTTGGGTTTTCCATGGTTTCCCAAATCACTCCAGGCAAATGCCGGGATACTTCCTTCTAAAGGCCATGGCCGAATTCCTTCCCATTCCTTGCCCTCCATCCTTTCTCGTCTCTAAAGATCTCGCTGTTAAGAGGCGTTAAACAGTTAAAAAAAAAAAAAGGAAACTGAGGCTTCTAATTATTATTTACCGAATGTGTGTTAACATTCAGTGCAAGTTAGTCCCAAATCAAACACAAAAACATGCAGGAGGTCGTACCACTGCCCACAATCAACAATAGTTCGAGCAACGAACATTATTTTCCAAAGTAAACTAGTTGAATTTTCAGTACTCGATCATGTGACTCCTGCTCTAAGAACTTTAGAACTGCAAACCATATTGTGGCCATTGTGTACAAGTTTTCAACCAGGTTCTCCTTATGATTGTCAAGGTGGTGTCATCTCACTTTCTTCTGCAGTATATCAGTAATTTAAATAATGAAGTCACAGTTGCCCCCTTAAAAACAATAAATAACAACTTAGTACAGCTGTCGGGGCAGAACAGCTTTTAAAAACAGAATAATTACACAAACGAGAGTCAGCGCGCCATAGCAGACGTGACAAGAGTATCAACGGCCAACATCGTTATTGTGTGCATTGTGAGTTAAATCTTGCGATGAACTGACTGCAATTAAGACAGAATAGGGGCTGCAGCGTCCCCGATTCCGCACTGAGCTGTTGAGCGGAACAGATTGAAACGGTAATTGAGTAGATAATTTTTACTGAAAACGGCTGAAATAGCTCATAGACTAATTGGGCAAACCATATCATTACAGGCTGTTGTCTAATATACCTACGAATATCGTTAGCGATTAATTATCACCACAAAGTTATTGAGCTGTCGGGTTGTAATTTGACGGCATAATCAACGGTATTTATGTGCATGACCACTGCCTTAAGCAAACTGTTTTATTTCAGAAGCCGCAGGATGTTTGTAACCTACATGACAGCTGTAATGAGAGTTCTCTATTAATGTTAATCATTTTACTTTTCTATAGCTTAATAATTTCAAAGTGACAGTAATAAATATGGATACAACTTTGCAGCTGATAGACTGCAGAACGAGAAGTTAATTTCAAGCATAAACATAGATGCTAATGTGACCAAAGAGATAACTGGGACGATTAAAAAAGAAAAGCGGAATTTCGTGAATTTTAACATCATTCACCTGTAATGTACTGAAGTCAGAGGAGAAATGTGAACTCGAAACGTTCTAAAACAAGTTAACAGATATTCAAAATATGTTTTGACGGACGGATCTAATGAATGTGTCTAAGAAAATTTTTAAATCGATCTGTAGAGACATACAAATCTATTTTTTGTACAATGAAAGGCCAGCTTAGTTGGGAATGGAATGAAGAATAGTAGTTGATATAGTTATCGTGTACATAACGTTTCGAGTAAGAAGCCATGAAGTTGTTCAGAGATAGCCGTAACAGAGAGTATTTCGTCTGGAAGGATAAACATCATTATACGGCTTAGTTATGGGTATCATTATCCCAAACCAAGGCTGTCTTTTAATTACAGTTCTCAAAAATCTTATTCCTTTAGCACACGCACGAAAGGTATCTTCCTCGTGTGGTCATCGAAACGCAGACTCTGTGTGATGGTGTATTCATTGTGAACAGCTTGGATGGTAATATCCACTTTACCAAGTTAGCATGTAGAGATACACACAACGATATCGCTATCTACATATGATGATTTAATTATAATTATTGAAGGAGATTCTTAATCCCGCTATCAAAGAGTAATTCCAGAAGGATGAATTTATCTTCTGTACAAAACAGAACGGTGCAGTAATTTAGATCTAACTTAATATTAAAGGGTGCACGTTAAATAAGATTGGGAAGCCTATTTGACTGCAAACCGCTGGAGTCTGAGATTTTTCCTGAAGAATAACCAAGCAAATTTATTACTTTCCGCGGAAAATTATTTAAATGGAAAACAGAATATATGGTTTCGGGAAGAATATATGGCTACCTACAGATTCATGCCACTGTTAGACTGCAGAAATATAATATTCTGAACTACGCGATATAAGTTCGTTACATAATTATTTTCTGCTGAATTTATAGTACAAAATATTTGTTTTTTTCATAGGACAGAAGGACATCGACACAAAATTCAGGGAAGAATCCGAGTCCCGGTTGTTAATGTCATGAAAATAAAATGCTTGAGACGAAAAGTAATTTTCCGTTAGCATTTACCCATCAAACAAATAATGTAATAACAAGTAGGTGAATATGCATCCACTGAATCAGTTCATGTTGTTATACTTGAGACAACCAAAGCATGAAGGTGAAACAAAACATCACTTAAAAAGAAACTGTTAACAGGTAGTTGGTGAAATGTAGTGTATAAATTAGTTAAAAACTATTAATATCCTATACACACTCCAACAGTTTAAGACATTACCTCAGTTCTTTTTTTTAATTTACTAACTCTCTCGTAACGCATATTTCATTAGAGATCGCAAGAAAAACGCATGAATGCGAAATACGATAATACTGCAGAATGTAAAGCAAATGTAACATGATTTATCAAACAGCACCAACGCAATATGATTTGAACTAGTGATGTGAAAGCAGTACTTTTCAAATCCGCTTAAGTTATACCGACTTCTGTAAACAGTTTAAGGAGATATTTCACTGATATACTAGTAATAGTAATAATCGAATATAAAATGTCATCAGCACTACAACGAGCTCAACAAAAAAAATTTATATCACCATTAAAAGCAGTTAAAAGTTTCTGTCGTCCATAATGTGCAAAAATACATCTTAAAAGATTAATACTAGTATGAATGATGCAACGGAATGATTGATAGTAATTAACAACGTAATTACTAAAAAAAATCTTCCAACAGAGCAACTTTAAAACCGACACAATAGACAGCGAGTAACAATAGACGGTAATATACACTGATATAAATATGTAAAGGGACTTTATCAATGTGTACGTTCCTAAATCACGAAAAATCAACTTTACAGGTTTGGTAATGTTTTCACGGTTTCTAAGCTTAATGTCTAACTTAAAATCTGAGATCTGTTTTAAGACGCTATGTTACTTTGTACCAGAACAAGACATCTCAATTTTTTCTGAACTTCAAACTTTATTGCCAACAATCTGGAATAACTTAAAAGCTGATGAACCCATTGGGACGATGTTTTCACATTCTGAAAACTTATGTGATCTGATCTAAAATTTGAGGAGGATATCATCATGTTAACTTAAATGTTGACGGATCAGAAAATTAATGTATAATTAAAACAAAACAAAGCAAATCAAAGCAATGAGTCGCTCTCATAAAAAATTATCAATTCACAGACAAGATTTGGCACGTTTTGAAATATTGACAGTAAATTTGTATTTCCACACAGACGTAACTCGCATGCGCATCAGTTGGTGATGTCATTCTTCGTCGTTCAACACAGATCACAGTTAATTTTACTAGTTCACCGATAGTTAGAGCTACGAGCAATTTTTTTTTTTTTTTTTTTTTTTTGTCAATAACAAGAGTCTTGCTAGCAGAAGCCAAAAGTCATAAAATACCTCCTAACATCGTGTGGAACTCCCATTTGCCCGGTGAGATGAAGCAACCAGACAAGTCGTCGGCAGATCCATGAAGAAACATTCAGCCATACCTCCTCCATAGCCGGAAATGTTGCCGGTGCAGGACGCTGAGTACGAACTGACTTTTTGATCACGTTCTAGATATGATGAACTGGATTCATATACGATGATCTAGCTGGCCCAGTCATTCGCTGGAATTATCCTGAATATTCCTCAAATCAATCATGAACGATTTTTTAAATGGTGACATGTCATATTGTCATCATGGTAAGGTCCATCGTTGTTTGAGAACATGAAGGCCATTAATGGCTGCAAATGGTATCAAAGTATCAAGCAGCTGAACATTAACAATTTCAGTCAATAGTCGGTTTAGTAAGACCACATGTTAGGTCCCAGTCCATGCCATGTAAACACAGGATGGAGCCACCACCAGCTTGCCAAGTGCCTTACTGACAAACTAGGACCATTGTATCATCGGGTCTACGCCACACTAAAACTCTACAGTTAACTCTTGACAACTGGAAGCATGACTCATCAGACCAAGCAACTTTTTGCTAGTTATTTGTGGCAAACCAATTATTCACAACCTCAGGAGAGTCCCTGCAACCAATGACCTTTTGTCAAGAGAGATACTCACGTCGGTCTTAAACTATCATACCGTATCAACGCCAAATTTTGACGCACTGTCCACACCGACACGTCTGTCGTACATAGCGCATTACTGCTTTTTAACGCGGTGTTGCCTGTTAACACTGACACTTCAATGCAGACGTCGCTGGTCTCGATCATTATGTAGACTTGCTCGGCCACTGCGTTGTCAATGGCGGGAGGTAACGCTGGAAATTCACGGCACAAGCTTGACACTGTAGATCTAGGAACGTTGAATTAAAGAATAATTTCCCAAATGGGACGCCCCGTGCGACTAGCGCCATCTACCATTCCGCATTGAAAGCCTATTAACTCATGTCGTGCGGACATAATCACGTCAGGAAACCATTCACACCACTCACGAGAGAACAAATGATAGCCCATACATACACTGCACGGCACATTCATACGTTTATTTCGCGATGCTACAGCCATCTGGACATAAGCATCTTCACATCCCATGACTTTTGGCACTTCAGTATATTTTAATACTTTATTTATATTTTGCTTCAATGGGAAACACTAGTCTTTTATAAAGTTTGAGGGTGATTCAAATTTATTCATTAAGGACCAGAATCATTGACATTGAGCAGTGACGTATCAACTGTTTTGAAAGGTTCCTGTGTTTCTTTTAATTTAAACTG
>JARYHS010013630.1:240147442-240171434 GCA_031002005.1 Vandiemenella viatica
CGTTTGAACTTAGTGATAAACATGCGTACACCATCTTTTACTTTTGTATACGATTAAATACGTTGTCCTCCAACCTACTTGGATCGCGAGAAAAGTAAAGTCACGCTCTAATGCTTGTATGAATTCTTTATTCGGAATTGGAATGCACAGACTAGAGGTTAGTCTTAGAGCAAAGCAACCTCTACCCATAATTTTGTGAATTACAGAGTATGTATGAAGAAATGTAAATGTTGAGACTACATTACAAACCCATTTACGTAATTTTATGAACATTTGGTTATTTAAATAATTAATTTTTCGAAATCATATTACGTTTAAATTTACACTGATAACCGAAAACGTTATGACTATCAGCCTAGTATCGATAGAAACCTGTCTAGGCGATAGCAGTGTCACCTGACGAGGAATGACTGCTAGTCAGACACACGCACGGTGCATGTAGTATCAGTGAGCGTGCTATCCGTGTTTAGATTGAGGAACGCGCATTCTACCTGAGTTTCACGGAGGGCAGATTGTGGTGGTCTGGAGACTCGGCACGAGCATTTCGGAAACTACACGACTTGTCGGGTGTTCGAGAAGTGCTCTAGTGAGTGTCTTCAACAAGTGGCAAAACTAATGTGAAACCCCGTCCAAACGTCGAGGGGTTAGGCGGCCACCACGCATTACAGATGTCAGACGTCGTAGGCTGGGCAGACTGGTAAAGCAGAACAGATGGCGAACTGTGGCGGAACTAACATCAGACTTTAATGCTGGGCAGAGTACAAGTGTGTCTGCTGAACACAATCCACCGAACACACCTAACGATGGGCATCCGCAACCGACGACCCATGCGTGTGCTAATATTACCACCACGACATCGGAAACTACGACTGAAATGGGCACGTGACCATCGTCACTGGACGTTGGTGCAGTGGCAGAGCGTTGCATGGTCTGATGAATCCCGATACCTTCATAATACCTATGGGAGGGTGCGAATCCATCGTTTTCCAGGTGAACAGCTCCTTGACACCTGTACCGCGGGACGGAGACAACCTGTCGGTGGCTCATTGATGCTCTGGGGCATCCATGGGTCCAGTGGAGCTCGTACAAGGCACCACGATGGCCATTAAGTATCGTATACTGTTTGCAGACCACGAACACCACTTCATGACGACAATGATTCCCAACGTCAGTGGCATTTTTTAACAAGATAATGCGCCATGTCACAAGGCCAGTAGTGTGATGGAGTGGTTCGAGGAACACAGTAGAGAGTTGCAATTGTTGTGCTGCCCCCCCAACTCAGCAGATCTCAACCCTATCGAACACATCTGGGATGTGGTTAAACGTGGCGTCAGAGCTAATTGTGTGTGCAGATGTGGTTCCAACTCCCTTCAGCGACCTACCAAGGCCTCATTGCTTCCATGCCAGGATGCGGCGCCACTGTTATCAGTGCCAAAGACGGACATAGCTAAGTGGTCATAATGTTCAGGCTGATCAGTGTATATAAAATGAAAATCGTAAGTTCTGATGGAGAGATATTGGAAATAAAAAAAGTAGCCAAAGAAACGAATTTTCTTGCTTGACACTATTTTATTTTTCCTTTTATGAGACAGTAATTAAAAATGCATTACTCCACACTAATATTGCCGCGGGCGAAGCGGCGGGTAAATGCTGACTATTACGTAAAATGCCTCGTCTATCGCTTTATGTCCGTTGCTTCTAACGTGACTGTTTACTACGTTCATCCCAAAGAGTGTAGGCGGTGTGTGCTCGTAACGAATGTGTGTAAAAAAAAAGAGATTTGATCTCATGTATCTATGTTGCTGTAGAGGTAAATGGAACGGAAATATAGTCAGCAGTTGATTTTTTTACAATTATAATTTCCGTCACCAGTCATATGGGTAAAAATAATTTATTTTTATCCTAAATATTTAATGTTGGATATGCGGGAAATAGATTTTTTTCGAAGACCGTTTACGGAATACATAAATTTGCATCCTTTTTTTAAGAACCTGTGAAGATGTTTCATTGCTGTTATCTTTAACAGTGGTCCTCACAGGGTGTCTCTTACCATTTTAGCTCTGCTTAGGAAGAAGTTACTACCAGCGGGAGAGACCACTGGCCTCGGAGTCTATGAACTGTGATTATTAATCTGGAACTTAACTGTTCAGGATAGGTCGTAATTACTAACAGAAGAGTATAGATAGGAGCATTCCAGCTTTACGACTGTTTGGATAGAATGGTGGCTTGATAAGAGATTGCTTTTGATCAAAATTAAATATGAAATACCATGAGTCACTGAACAGGATTCTTCTGCGTTTCAATTTTCAACTACTAAAATTTTCTTAGATGGTGATAAGAGTTATCAAGACACAGGCTGACTTTGATCACACTGGTTCTTTTTTAACTTGATAAGATTATCTTTTTTTTTATCCACGCGTTTACAGAAACGTTTTGTTAATAATTGTTAAACTTTGCTAGTAGATGCGTCCTGTACCGAGTTCGACCACAGCAGTCAGCCGCTACACTTTATAATACCACAACCCTGGAGCAGGACGTGAACTAGTGACGAACTAATTTACTATTGCATCACATCGTTCCTGATTTCATTTGTGCAGGTGTTGTAAAATAATGGAATCGTGACGGCTGTGTTGTAATTCATTTACATTCATTAATCGTTATAGCCACTACATCGTGCCTTTGGAAACCCAGTGGATTTTGACCACATGAATTGTAACAAGTAGTTCAGTCACCCCTTTTCGCTTTTACTTAAATCTGCTTTGAATAGCGATTACTATCAAAATTTTAAATATTTACTTTTCCCAGTGATATTCATTCCTTGAATCAGTAGCTCTTTTTTTTTTTTTTTATTTTACTTCATTTCGTGCTAATTGAAAGAAGTGTTTTGAAATATCCCTCAATATCAAGATTCTTCTGAGCCTTTGGTTCTCATTCTTTTTAAAGTATTTATAAAGAAGCAGAAACGTACTGCATTTGATAAAAAAAATTTACAACAAAGTAACGGTAAATTGTTAACTTGGTTTGTAATGCCTAAGAATTTTTTTAAGACATTGTTCTAGTGGGATGATGCCAATTAACGAGTTGAACAAGACAGCGAAGAATCGCAAAAAATAGCACCATTCACCCTGTTAAAAAAAAAAAAATCCATATACTGATTTTAAGGTGTGAGAATATTTAAGTTTTACAATTGAGACTGATGCATACATCACGGTGCCCTGGCACACGATCTCCGGTTGTTAGTATTCTCCAATGAATTCGTCTACGTCTTGAGTATAATCATAAGTACTTTTTTTAAAAACCAATTGCGTGATATATTAGACATTAGCTAGATGACAAACTGCCTCACACTAAATTTGTCGTTGAATCTAGGGGTTTTACAGTGCATATTACAGATGCGAAAGAGCGGTGTTGAGTTCCGTTCAGAAGTTTCAAATAGGCTAGTTCCGTCCCTTTTGTTTGACTACACACCAACAAATTGACACGAATTACTGAGTCGATTACTCATAAAGACAATTAGAAAACAGTGGACAGTGGAAAGTTGTAATGTAGTTGTTAAGTGTAAGAACAGTACGTTTCTACAACTGAAGAATGGTTTGTTCCCGTTGTGATTCTCCATCCTAAAGCAGAAGTTCGTTTAGCTTACTTTCTTTTTCCAAGAATTCTGAGGTTGCATTATAACTGACCATCAGGGTATTGGGATTAAATATGTCAAATAAATCGCGGAGCTGGCGTCCCACAATGCAAATGGGACAGTGATAAACGATCCATACAATCACAAAGGAGGAGTTACTTGTTCGTTTTGTGTTCTCCCATCCCTTTGATTCAGTAGATATGACTGAATCGTTTTTTGTATCTGATTAAGAAGGACGACGGTAGAATGGTAAACGAGTTCCGATACTAGACTCGCAAGGTAGCCAGCATTCCAGCTACATTACATGGTTACATCACTTCTACTTGTCGAATCTAAGGAAGGCTGTACGCTCAACGTTGATACTCATTGATGTAAGCTCTTCCTGATTATCACGCTAACAGCAGGATTATTATCAACGGACTGAGCAGCTTCGTGTTTGTTACAGAAAAGTATTAATTTCGTTTCTATAAACATGGGGATGATTCATCTCTACCCTGTTTTTATTTATTTATTTATATAGAATTTATAAACTAAAACATTTATTTCAAATTATTTACAATTTTTTTTTAATAGGTAACCACTCCATCATACAGTGCATTCTATAATCGTTGATCAATTTATTTAACATTTAGTTGTCAGACGATTTTAGTTGGGATTTCTGATCCTCCGTTAGTGAAAGATAAGTTCTGAGTTTTCTAAATCTTTGAAATGGAATAAGTAAAAAATCTTCGTTTCTCAACTAAAAAAAAGTTAACAATATCTTGTTTTAGAAAAATCCGTTGTCACATTAAACCTCGTTATTTCTATACCTTCCTTGTTTCAGAAGAGCATGATTGTTTAGTGCAAATTTTGAACTTCTATTGTTAAAGAATTCAGTTAACCACGAACATTGTGCTCTTCAGTTCTCATTTTCTTTCTTGAATATTATTTACTCTTCAGAAGATGGTAGTTGAGTATGATATGTCTGCTGATAATATAGTTGTTACTAAAGCATTTCAAGTTTGTTTCAGACATGATTTATCATATTATTTTAAAATTGTGATTTGAACTCCATGTTTTTAATTTTTACGTTGATTTTAGAGATGCAGACTAATTCCAAAATTTACGGTTTTTACCTCCGTGTCATGAACGAAATATGGTACTACAAAGATTCCAGGTTTGATGATTATGGACTCCGTCTCATCGATAACTATGTTACTGAGCTAGATAAGAAGTATCCTATACGTTAAAAATGTTATGAGTTTAGAGTTTTTAAATTTTTCCTTTCAGGAACGTAAAGTCAATATGATATCGTGTTTCTCAAAAATGTTTATGATGAGTTATTTGATTATTTTTTTTAGGCGAAATTATGTTTGTAGTGCTGTTCTGTACATTGGAGTTTCAGTATTCATGAATAAAAGAAATCACTAGAGGCAACTTTTTTGCAGGCACACTAAACCTGTGGCGCCTTTCTCAGCTAAGTAAACTTCTGGATTTTGGCAGCTGTCGTGGTTACATTTGTTCAAAGGAACTTTGGAAAAAGCAGTTTAAATTAAAAGAAACACAGGAACCTTTCAAAACAGTTGATACGTCACTGCTCAATGTCAATGATTCTGGTCCTTAATGAATAAATTTGAATCACCCTCAAACTTTATAAAAGACTAGTGTTTCCCATTGAAGCAAAATATAAATAAAGTATTAAAATATACTGAAGTGCCAAAAGTCATGGGATGTGAAGATGCTAATGTCCAGATGGCTGTAGCATCGCGAAATAAACGTATGAATGTGCCGTGCAGTGTATGTATGGGCTATCATTTGTTCTCTCGTGAGTGGTGTGAATGGTTTCCTGACGTGATTATGTCCGCACGACATGAGTTAATAGGCTTTCAATGCGGAATGGTAGATGGCGCTAGTCGCACGGGGCGTCCCATTTGGGAAATTATTCTTTAATTCAACGTTCCTAGATCTACAGTGTCAAGCTTGTGCCGTGAATTTCCAGCGTTACCTCCCGCCATTGACAACGCAGTGGCCGAGCACGTCTACATAATGATCGAGACCAGCGACGTCTGCATTGAAGTGTCAGTGTTAACAGGCAACACGGCGTTAAAAAGCAGTAATGCGCTTTGTACGACAGACTTGTCGGTGTGGACAGTGCGTCAAAACTTGGCGTTGATACGGTATGATAGTTTGACCTCTGTGTCATGAACGAAATATGGTACTACAAAGATTCCAGGTTTGATGATTTTGGACTACGTCTCATCGAGAACTATGTTACCGAGCTAGACAAGAAGTATCCTATACGTTAAATAATTTTTGAGTTTAGAGTTTTTAAATTTTTCCTTTCAGGAACGTAAAGTCAATATGATATCGTGTTTCTCAAAAATGTTATGACATAAGGTCATTGGTCATTGGTTGCAGGGACTCTCCTGAGGTTGTGAATAATTGGTTTGCCACAAATAACTAGCAAAACGTTCCTTGGTCTGATGAGTCATGCTTCCAGTTGTCGAGAGTTAACTGTAGAATTTGAGTGTGGTGTAGACCCGATGATACAATGGTCCTAGTTTGTCAGTAAGGCACTTGGCAAGCTGGTGGTGGCTCCATCCTGTGTTTACATGGCATGGACTGGGACCTAACATGTGGTCTTACTAAACCGACTATTGACTGAAATTGTTAATGTTCAGCTGCTTGATACTTTGATACCATTTGCAGCCATTAATGGCCTTCATGTTCTCAAACAACGATGGACTTTACCAGGATGACAATATGACATGTCACCATTTAAAAAATCGTTCATGATTGATTTGAGGAACATTCAGGATAATTCCAGCGAATGACTGGGCCAGCTAGATCATCGTATATGAATCCAGTTCATCATATCTGGAACGTGATCAAAAAGTCAGTTTTTTATTTTATTTTATTATTATTTGGTCCTTGGCTTTCGCCAATATTGACCAGCTAACAATGTTACATTTTTGACCAACTTACAGAAATACATTCTTGCTCAGTTGACATTAATACATTTTGCATAGAAATCAACTCTTGTTTGGCCATCATTTTAACACACAATTAGCAATAAAAACTTTTACATATTTAAAAAGTCAGTTCGTGCTCAGCGTCCTGCACCGGCAACACTTCCGGCTATGGAGGATGTATGGCTGAATGTTTCTTCATGGATCTGCCGACGACTTGGGTTGCTTCATCTCACCGGGCAAATGGGAGTTCCACACGATGTTAGGAGGTATTTTACGGTATGACTTTTGGCTTCTGCTAGCAAGAATTTATATTTTCGGTTTATTCAGATGTATATTCCTCAGACTCCTGTTATTCACAGAAAAAGAAGGCTGTACCGTGATACAAACTGCTCGTAGCTCTAACTATCGGTGAACTAGTAAAATTAACTGTGATCTGTGTTGAACGACGAAGAATGACATCACCAACGGATGCGCATGCGAGTTACGTCTGTGTGAAAATACAAATTTTCTGTCAATATTTCAAAACGTTGTCAAATTTTGTCTGTGAATTGATAAATTTGTTATGAGAGCGACTCATTGCTTTGCTTTTCTTTCTTTTGTTTTAATTATACATTAATTTTCTGCTCCGTCCATTAACATGATGATATCCTCCTCAAATTTTAGATCAGATCACATAATTTTTCAGAACGTGAAAACTTCGTCCGAATGGGTTCATTAGCTTTTAAGTTATTCCAAATTGTTGGCAATAAAGTTTGAAGTTCAGAAAAAATTGAGATATCTTTTCTGGTACAAAGTAACATAGCGTCTTAAAACAGATCTCAGATTTTAAGTTAGACATTAAGCTTAGAAACCGTGAAAACATTACCAAACCTGTAAAGTTGATTTTTCGTGATTTAGGAACGTACACATTGATAAAGTCCCTTTACATATTTATATCAGTGTATATTACCGTCTATTGTTCCTCGCTGTCTATTGTGTCGGTTTTAAAGTTGCTCCGTTGGAAGATTTTTTTTAGTAATTACGTTGTTAATTACTATCAATCATTCCGTTACATCATTCATACTAGTATTGATCTTTTAAGATGTATTTTTGCACATTATGGACGACAACAACTTTTAACTGCTTTTCACGGTGATATAAATTTGTTTGTTGAGCTCGTTGTAGTGCTGATCACATTTTATATTTGATTATTACTATTACTAGTATATCAGTGAAATATCTCCTTAAACTGTTTACAGAAGTCGGTATAACTTAAGCGGATTTGAAAAGTACTGCTTTCACATTACTAGTTCAAATCATATTGCGTTGGCGCTGTTTGATAATTAATCATGTTACATTTGCTTTACATTCTGCAGTGTTATCGTATTTCGCATTCATGCGTTTTTCTTGCGATCTCTAATGAAATATGCGTTACGAGAGAGTTAGTAAATTAAAAAAAGAACTGAGGTAATGTCTTAAACTGTTGGAGTGTGCATAGGATATTAATAGTTTTTATTGAAAGACTAATTTATCACTACATTTCACCAACTACCTGTTAACAGTTTCTTTTTAAGTGATGTTTTGTTTCACCTTCACGCTTTGGTTGTCTCAAGTATAACAACATGAATTGCTTCAGTGGATGCATATTCACTTACTTGTTATTACATTATTTGTTTGATGGGTAAATGCTAACGGAAAATTACTTTTAGTCTCAAGCATTTTATTTTCATGACATTAACAACCGGGACTCGGATTCTTCCCTGAATTTTGTGTCGATGTCCTTCTGTCCTATGAAAAAACAAATATTTTGTACTATAAATTCAGCAGAAAATAATTATGTAACGAGCTTATATCGCATAGTTCAGAATATTATATTTCTGCAGTCTAACAGTGGCATGAATCTGTAGGTAGCCATATATTCTTCCGGAAACCATATATTCTGTTTTCCATTTAAATAATTTTCCGCGGAAAGTAATAAATTTGATTGGTTATTCTTCAGGAAAAATCTCAGACTCTAGCGGTTTGCAGTCAAATAGGTTTCCCAATCTTATTTAACGTGCACACTTTAATATTAAGTTAGATCTAAATTACTGCACCATTCTGTTTTGTACAGAAGATAAATTCATCCTTCTGGAATTACTCTTTGTGAGCGGGATTAAGAATCTCCTTCAATAATTATAATTAAATCATCATATGTAGATAGCGATATCGTTGTGTGTATCTCTACATGCTAACTTGGTAAAGTGGATAATACCATCCAAGCTGTTCAAAATGAATACACCATCACCCAGAGTCTGCGTTTCGATGATCACACGACGAAGATACATTCCGTGCGTGTGCTAAAGGAATAAGGTTTTTGAGAACTGTAATTAAAAGACAGCCTTGGTTTGGGATAATGATACCCATAACTAAGCCGTATAATGATGTTTATCCTTCCACACGAAATACTCTCTGTTACGGCTATCTCTGAACAACTTCATGGCTTCTTACTCGAAACGTTATGTACACGATAACTATATCAACTACAATTCTTCATTCCATTCCCAACTGAGCTGGCCTTTCATTGTACAAAAAATAGATTTGTATGTCTCTACAGATCGATTTAAAATTTTTCTTAGAAACATTCATTAGAACCGTCCGTCAAAACATATTTTGAATAGCTGTTAACTTGTTTTAGAACGTTTCGAGTTCACATTTCTCCTCTGACTTCAGTACATTACAGGTGAATGATGCTAAAATTCACGAAATTCCGCTTTTCTTTTTTAATCGTCCCAGTTATCTCGCTGGTCACATTAGCATCTATGTTTTTGCTTGAAATTAACTTCTCCTTCTGCAGTCTATCAGCTACAAAGTTGTATCCATATTTTTTACTGTCACTTTGAAATTATTAAGCGATAGAAAAGTAAAATGATTAACATTAATAGAGGACTCTCATTACAGCTGTCATGCAGGTTACAAACATCCTGCGGCTTCTGAAACAAAACAGTTTGCTTAAGGCAGTGGTCATGCACATAAATACCGTTGATTATGCCGTCAAATTACAGCCCGACAGCTCAATAACTTTGTGGTGATAATTAATCGCTAACGATATTCGTAGGTATATTAGACAACAGCCTGTAATGATATGGTTTCCCCAATTAGTCTATGAGCTATTTCAGCCGTTTTCAGTAAAAATTATCTACTCAATTACCGTTTCAATCTGTTCCGCTCAACAGCTCAGTGCCCAATCGGCGACGCTGCAGCCCCTATTCTGTCTTAATTGCAGTCAGTTCATCGCAAGATTTAACTCACAATGCACACAATAACGATGTTGTCCGTTGTTACTCTTGTCACGTCTGCTATGGCGCGCTGACTCTCGTTCGTGTAATTATTGTGTTTTTAAAAGCTGTTCTGCCCCGACAGCTGTACTAAGTTGCTATTTATTGTCTTTAACGGGGCAACTGTGACTTCATTATTTAAATTACTGTTTACGGCGGCCAAAACTGATATACTGCAGAAGAAAGTGAGATGACACCACCTTGACAATCATAAGGAGAACCTGGATGAAAACTTGTACACAATGGCCACAATGTGGTCTGCAGTTCTAAAGTTCGCCAACGTTAAAGTTCTTAGAGCAGGAGTCACGTGATCGAGTACTCAAAATTCAACTAGTTTACTTTGGAAAATAATGTTGATTGCTCGAACTATTGTTGATTGTGGGCAGTGGTACGACCTCCTGCATGTCTTTTGTTTTTGATTTGGGACTAACTTGCACTGAATGTTAACACACATTCGGTGAATAATAATTAGAAGCCTCAGTTTCCTTTTTTTAAAAAAATTAAAACTGCTTAACGTCTCTTAACAGCGAGATCTTTAGAGAAGGGAAAGGATGGTGGCAAGGAATGGGAAGGAATTCGCCCATGGTCTTTAGAAGGAAGTATCCCGGCATTTGCCTGGAGTGATTTGGGAAACCATGGAAAACCCAAATCTGGATGCCCGGACGGGGATTCGAACCGGCGTCCTCCCGAATGCGAGGCGAGAACGCTAACCGTTACACCACCACGGTTGATCTCAGTTTCCTCATTCACAGTGCAAAAACTACACGATTCTTCTGCTCGATGAGAATCTTTAAATAACCGTGTTGCACTCCCTGCCGTCTACAGCACTAACCATGCTACTATACGCGAGTCATGTGTCGAACGCTAATTTATAGTAACGGTAGGAATGGGTTAATAGAATGAGCAAACAGTTAAACGACAATTTACACTTAATTTACTGGTGCTAACAACACTGAATAAACGGGACTTGGTAAACTTCGTTTCTCATCTGTGAGTTCGTTAATGAAACACAGTTTGTGGTACACAACACTCATTGCACTGGTTGTTCTTCGTTTTACAATAAATATCGTGACCGTCATCGTGACCGTTCTGTTATCCTTGTTACATCAGTTTCATTAATTATATTTGTGGACAGCACTCGCGGTTTGACATATTACGGTTAATAACTAAGTCGGCTTCCATAAAACTAGAAAGCCAAATAGTAAGTATTTGATGAGAGCATTAACTTCAACTTGCATTCAAATAACTACGCTATAGAACATCTAAGCTTTTCTGGTGTTATTATTACTTCAGAAGAACGGATCGAGAAAAAGGATAATGTACTCATCGTATAAGTGGATTTCGAAAGACATTTTGATAACATTTAATGGAACAAGTTGTTTTAAATTTATATGAAGTCAAGCCCAAGGGAACAATGAGAAGCGTGAATCAGAGCTGAAGCAAAGTTGCAGTCCGTCACCAATAGTCGATCAGTGTATAGAGCAAACAATCAAGGATATGAGAGAAAAATTTAAGCTTGTTCAAGGAGAAAGTATCAATTTGCTCTGATTTACTGGTGATATTTCCATAGAAAAGTGAACAAAATTAGAAATTTTGAATTAAATATAAACAAGACTATAATTAAGGTCATTATGAGTAGTAAAAATTCCAACAAAACAAGAGACTACATATCAGAACCGAAAAAAAATATTGCAGAAGTACTTACGGAGTAACGTTATAAGTGAAACAACGATG
Organism: Vandiemenella viatica; assembly: GCA_031002005.1. Taxonomy (NCBI): domain Eukaryota; kingdom Metazoa; phylum Arthropoda; class Insecta; order Orthoptera; family Morabidae; genus Vandiemenella; species Vandiemenella viatica. The sequence continues at coordinate 240,159,055 of JARYHS010013630.1, forward strand.
ATATACGAGGCGTATTCCAAAAGTAAGGTCCGGGGTACAAGATGTCACAGATGATAGGCCTGAATGACGTTTCCCACCTGCAGCGCCATCTACCAACTCCTGGTAAATATGCAGTATTGTTGGCGTGCCGCAGTAGCCGTATATCTATTGTTGAGAGCAGTTCGAAATGGCCGCGACAATCGTAGCTCCCGCCAGTTGTGAAGTGCGCGGTGTGATTAGATTTTTGTTGGCAAAAGGATCGTCAGCTGCGGACATCCATCGCGAATTGTGTGTAGTGTATGGACCAAACATAATGAGTGAGAAACAAGTTCGACACTGGTGTCGAGAATTTCAAAGTGGTCGCACAGATGTGCACGATCAACAGCGGAGTGGCAGGCCCAGTATTCGGACCGACGACATCGTCGAACAAGTTAACCAAATACTGCGAAGTGATCGGCGTTTGACGATTAGTGGTCTGGCTATGGAATTCCCAAATGTTGCTAGAACCTCAATTTACAGGATTGTCACTGAAGAGCTTGGATATCGGAAGCTTTGTGCGCGGTGGGTGCCAAAACTGCTCACCGCTCAGCACAAAGAGCAACGAATGCATAGCGCACGACAATTTTTGGAGCGCTATAGACAAGATGGAGACAGTTTGTTTTCCCAAATTGTTACGGGAGACGAGACGTGGATAGCGTACACCAACGCAGAATCAAAACAACAATCAATGCAGTGGCGCCATTCCGGTTCACCCAAACCAAAAAAGTGTAAGCAATCACCGTACACGAATCGCAAAATGATGGCTTCCGTGTTTTGGGACGAAAAGGGCGTCCTTTTGATCGAATTCATGGACCGTGGGACAAACATTACAGCTGACGTGTACTGTGCAACGCTCACCAAACTGAGACGTGCCATCCAAAATCGACGCCGCGGGAAACTGTCGTCTGGCATCATCCTCCTGCACGACAACGCACGCCCGCATACCGCTTCCATAACCAAAGAGAAGATTCAAGAGTTTCGTTGGGAAATCCTAGACCACCCTGCTTACAGTCCAGATCTTGCACCAAGCGACTATTTTCTCTTCCTGCATTTGAAACGGTGGCTTGGTGGACAACGATTTCAAACCGATGAAGAACTCAAGACGAGCGTTACCAATTGGTTCACGTCCCAGGCCGCAGACTTTTATGCCGAGGGGTTAAAGAAACTGGTACAGCGTTACAGAAAGTCTATAGATATGAACGGCGATTATGTGGAAAAGTGAACTAGATATGTAGTTACATACTGACGTTAATAAAAACCTTGTATCCTGAACGATGTTTTTATTATGATCAAACGGACCTTACTTTTGGAATACGCCTCGTAAAAAGCAGATTAGTGCAAGCAAAGAGAATTTGAATGAAAAAAAAACCTGCTTCAGAAGCTAATCTATTTCTTAAACATAGTTTGCCGAAGCTGCATGCCTTGTTAAATTTAGGTGGAACAATACTACTTGAAATTTACTTAATCTGCAAAGAAGGAACTACTGGAATAACAGAAAAAATTGAATGTGGAACTGTTTAATTTGTTAGTGGAGGGCAGAGTTGAAAGGACGAAAGAAATATTGCAGTATATCTGTTGTGAAAGAAGTGGAAGGAATTAAATTGGAGATTTAAAAATGAAGAGGATTTTACATTAATAAATTTGTTGAAAAAATGATGAATAGCTCCAAAATTTTGTATCTGAGATAGTAAGAAAATGTGTAATTTTCCTATGCTGTTTATACCGTTTTCATTTAACTAATAGCTGCTAAGCCAGCCAAATATGACGGGTTTAACGCAGTGTTTTGACATTTCATTTTTTAGCAGTTGCTTTACTAAATAGAGTTGTTATTGAGTGATGCTCATAAACTGGATTTTATAATGATATAATGTTGTGCACATTTCGTAGTTTATTATAACAACTACGTCTGTGGACAGAAAATATAACATAACATCGATATTGAAAATGAATAGCTTACAAGCCCATCCAAATGCAGTGTTTGTAATTCATTTCTTCTCATTTCCTTAACTACATATAATTTTTACTAAATATTTCTCATGACAAGTAGTTTTGTTCATAAGATATTTTGACTCCATCTTGTTCCATTGTAGGCCCTACAATATTTTTAACTCTAAACATTTAAATTTAAACGAAATACATACCTTTCCTTTTTCATGGCTTAAAATTTTAATTTAAAGGAGAAAAATTTGAATAGCTATAGAAACACAAATGGGTGACCGAAATTTCTTGCTTGCTGCAATAGCCACATGTATCCACAGATCATATGTGCATCGAATTAATATAAATAACCAAAAAAACTAATAATTAATGTGTATATTTAAACGAAATGCATACTTTTCTTTATGGTTGGTTTGCAATTTAAAACATACTGAACCATTACAGAAATTAAAAAAATATATAAACTTCATTCGTAGGCTGCTTTACCAGTGTTATCTACGCATAGAAAACGAAAAAATCTCTGGCCGTTAGTAGCCCGCCTAAGAAGAACGTCATAGCGTTATAGACTCGATGACCAAGCTGGCTTTTTATTACTATTGATGTATTTCGAATTACTCAAAAAAGAATTATACGATAAAATAAACATATTATGCTTGACATGTCTAAAGTCAATATTTGCCATTTTGACATAGTAATTTCATCATTATTCGATCCATTAGCTTATAATAATCTCTTAGGGGGAGTGGTAATTTCTTAAACTTGATAAACACACTTAGCTCGCAAAACTACTATATATTGTTTGATGTGATTGAATATGATTATTATTGTGTTCCACACATCACATATCTCAAGGGATTTTTTTAACAGAAATGGGTTCACAAGAAATGAATTTAATAACATAAAGTCAGGGTGCCAGATTTTTTGAAACATGTGTCCGCCAAACAATTTCAAAGTCAAGCATAGTCTCTGTACTAGCCGTCTATTACAAACTAGAAATGTTTCTTACATTATCGTGTAATGAAGTAAAGGAGTAAATTTCCTGGCAGAAGTAATTAAATGACAATGTATTTGGATTTTCGGGGCTACTATACAGTAATCTGTCAGTAATTTATCTGTTTCTTTATAAACGTTTCCCGAGAAACGTTTATAAATAAACAACGCCGAGAAAAACTGCATTTATTTATATCTGTTTCTTGTTTTCACGATAGAAAATATCCTCACTGTAAAAGAAATATCATCACTTTAAAAAGTATTAGTTCGAATTCTGGGAGTACTTTATCTTAATGATGTCGCATGAAGTAGAATTTACTGAACATGTTGTACGTGGATGTTTCGCTGTTCTTGTTTCTCTGTGAAGTGTGACGGATGTTAAGGAACCAATTTAGAATGGATCCAAATGGCGACTATTTCGGTCACAGCGATGCTAAGTACTGGCGTGTTGACAGGAGCTTGTTTAACAGGGATGCTTTTTGCATGTTGCCACGTTGTGTTCCATTTCCCACGGCAACCGGTTCTTTGGAATGTGCCCGTCAGACTTGCAGCATGCCTCTTCTTGAGAGCTCTCTAGCTCTCTGTAACGACCATCATTAAGGTGCAACGATTACAGTCGACTTATTTAAATGACTCAAATTAAAATATTAGCCTTACAAAAGAGTTAGCGAGCCTAGAATGTTCTTGTATGATTGTTTTCTCTTCCCGTATTTTACGATAAATGTAGACAAATCTTGGCGACGGCGAACTTTGAAGGGTAAATTATTTTAACGAAATAGGACTAGAATACCTGTGCACTTCATTTTACACAATACTTCGAATGAGTTATTAATTAACAGATAAAGATAAGCTGAATAGTTTTTCATTTACTCCGTTTGATGCCGATTGGTCTCAAAGTATAGAAATAAGTTGTTAGAAAATTTATTGTTTTAGTTGGAACGTGCGCGAATTGAGTTATTTACATATAAACCAGAGAAAAAGAAACAGCTCGTGACGCTACTAACTTGGGCTTTATTGTTTTTTTTTAATCCTCTATTGCCCAAATTATTATTTCATGTACAAAGAAATATTTATATGCACAGAATGTTAAAGAATAGTGTATTTAACACATATAAGGTGAATTTTTGTTTTTGAAATTATTTATTTTTTCAAAATAGTTCTGTGACTTTGAGGTCACAGTGGGTAGTTACATTTTTTTGTTCAGTCTTGTACAAATAATTTAGTATTTCTATTTCAAGGCAAGAATGCAGCTGCGTGTTACAATAAAAATGGAAGTAAGTAAAGAATAATGAGATAACAATTAATTACAGGTAAAAATATACACAATTGGTCTGATATGCAGCATTTCCCACAATTTTATCATATAACAGCTGCCTAAAGTAGGTCAAAGGTAGACGAGGTTCCTGGTGCACAAGGGAGAGAACTCTTCCATGGTGGAATAGGAAGAATAATACGATTGTTAGAACGTCTCCAATGATAATTGGCTTGAGATTCATCACTAACATCCTCGTTATCACTATCATTATTCACAAGTACACCATCAACACTGTCCTCTGCACTATCATTATCACTCTCGGCTATAATTATGTCACCTTGACGATTTTCTACTACCCCAATATCGTCCTCACTATCTGAAGCCAAGACAGATTCTTCTGATTCATACCCCAGAATATGCCTAACTTCATATACTTCAACTTTTCTACGTTTTCCATAAAACTTTTTGGGGTCCAAGACTCTGTAACAAAGTGAGGTATAATTTCATTATTGCCCAACGTGACTTCAGAGAAACGGACCTAAATTCACTCATAACACATGCAATATTTATAGTTACATGAAATGCGTTGTTTATAATGAAGAATGAGACTTAAATTTATCATTAAGTATTTTTGTTACTTGAAAAATGAATATAGTATCACTGTAAATAATAACTAAACTCGCACCAGCACAGGAAGACGAAAAATGAGTGCAGTCCAACATTCAGTGCTACCTGCCAAAGATAATATTATATTGGTGTTAGTGCAAACAACCTAAATTTAAAGCAGCCATACTGTAGCATTCAAGTCACACTGGCCAAGAAAGGAATAACGCTCCTAGTGCGAAATATAACGATAAAATTTGACGTGACTTCAGAGTCACGGTGGGGAGTAGAGGGTTAAAAAGGAGAGATTTCGAGGGTACAAGGACGCAATAGAGTAGAAGTAAACAAAACGTCAGATGTCCTTGCAGTAGAGGCAATACAATCAGACACGGAAGTGAAATTGGTGCTGTCCCAGTCAGGCAATACAAGTGAGGCAATGCAAAAGCGGGAGAAAGATAGGAAATCAAGGCAGTAGATCCTGGTATATTTTTAGCATAATACGGATGCGAATCTGACATGCTGCAGTTCCAGATCATCTGCACAGGAGGGTCGTCAAATTAACAAGTTCATGTGACTGCCACGAATCAGCTGTAGATCTAAATCACCTTTCACTTCAATGCAACAGAGTTTGCAGTTGGCTTTGGTGAAAGCAGCTACTACCGTCTATTACTTCAACACTATCGATAACAATGAAATGCTGAAAATTGAGTGGACAGATATGGTACGAAATGAACTTACACTCCTGGAAATTGAAATAAGAACACATTGACGCCGGTGTGTAAGACCCACCATACTTGCTCCGGACACTACGAGAGGGCTGTACAAGCAATGATCAAACGCACGGCATTGCGGACACACCAGGAACAGCAGTGTTGGCCGTCGAAGGGCGCTAGCTGCGCAGTGGTTGGGCACCGCCGCAGTCAGTGTCAGCCAGTTTGCCGTGACATACGGAGCTCCATCTCAGTCTTTAACACTGGTAGCATGCCGCGACAGTGTGTACGTGAACCGTATGTGCAGTTGACGGACTTTAAGCGAGGGCGTATAGTGGGCATGCGGGAGGCCGTGTGGACGTACCGCCGAATTGCTCAACATGTGGGGCGCGAGGTCTCCACAGTACATCGATGTTGTCGTCAGTGGTCGGCGGAAGGTGCACGTGCCCGTCGACCTGGGTTCGGACAGCAGCGACGCACGGACGCACGCCAAGACCGTCGCATCCTACGCAGTGCCGTAGGGGACCGCATCGCCACTTCCCGGTAAATTAGGGACACTGTTGCTCCTGGGGTATCAGAGAGGACCATTCGCAACCGTCTCCATGAAGCTGGGCTACGGTCCCGCGCACCGTTAGGTCGTCTTCCGCTCACGCCCCAACATCGTGCAGCCCGCCTCCAGTGGTGTCGCGACAGGCGTGTATGGAGGGACGAATGGAGACGTGTCGTCTTCAGTGATGAGAGTCGCTTCTGCCTTGGTGCCAATGATGGTCGTATGCGTGTTTGGCGCCGTGCAGGTGAGCGCCACAATCAGGACTGCATACGACCGAGGCACACAGGACCAACACCCGGCATCATGGTGTGGGGAGCGATCTCCTACACTGGCCGTACACCTCTGGTGATCGTCGAGGGGACACTGAACAGTGCACGGTACATTCAAACCGTCATTGAACCCATCGTTCTACCATTCCTAGACCGGCAAGGGAACATGCTGTTCCAACAGGACAATGCACGTCCACATGTATCCCGTGCCACCCAACGTGCTCTAGAAGGTGTAAGTCAACTACCCAGGCCAGCGAGATCTCCGGATCTGTCCCCCATTGAGCATGTTTGGGACTGGATGAAACGTCGTCTCACGCGGTCTGCACGTCCAGCACGAACGCTGGTCCAGCTGAGGCGCCAGGTGGAAATGGCTTGGCATGCCGTTCCACAGGACTACATCCAGCACCTCTACGATCGTCTCCATGGGAGAATTGCAGCCTGCATTGATGCGAAAGGAGGATATACACGGTACTAGTGCCGACATTGTGCATTCTCTGTTGCTGGTGTCTATGTGCCTATGGTTCTGTCTGTGTGATCATGTGTTGTATCTGACCCCAGGAATGTGTATATAAAGTTTCCCATTCCTGGGACAATGAATTCACGGTGTTCATATTTCAATTTCCAGGAGTGTATTTTGAAATCGACGGATGAGGAAAGAAATTTGTCGAAGAGTCTAACAGAAAGATGAAAGAAGAGACAGGATGGCAGGATGGGGAGGGGGGGAGGCATATTTTACGACATGCTGTATTGGTTAATTTGTTAGTGGAGCGAGATGTCGAAGGTAAGAAATGTCAAGGAAGACAGAGATTAGAGTATATGAAGTAGATAATTTGGACGTAGGTTGGAACTGGAGGATTCCATCAGATCAGTCTAGAGGATGAGGAGCAAAAAAAAAAAAAAAAAAAAAAAAAAAAAAAAAAAAAAAAAAAAAAAAAAAAAACTTCACATAATACTGCAAACTTCTTTAAACAAAGTGACATAAGAATTTAAGAACCAAGTCTGGGTATTATAATAAGGAAAAAGTTGAATTTCAACTGATCCGCGTTTAATTTTTTAATTACAGTTTTTCTATAATTTTTATGTGTCAGAATGTGTGTTAACCAGAAAGTATGATGCAAGATAGGTGTATGGCATGCAACCAAATGAAATTTACATTAAATAAATGGATTAATAGCCTGCAGCGTTGTAGTGATGAGGTTAACCTCTTATAAATAGCTCGTTTATCGACAGCGGCAAAAACTATGTTTGAAATGATTTGGCTGGTGCCACAATAATTTCCGCCGGGACAAACCTGCATCGAGTTCATGGAAAAATACCTGAATTCGTGCATCATTAATAACTGCAGAAACCCATTTTTTAACGGCTCTTCGGCGTCATTACTATTTGTAGAGGACTAGGGATATGGAACCTGTAGGAATTTGGTCATAGTTTGTTGAATGAACCTTCCCGGCATTCGTAGGAAATGGTTCCGTGAAACTGGAAAACCAAAAACAGGATGGCAGTGCTGAGGATGGAACTCCCGAATCGTATAGCTGTCACACTGCTGTCTGTCCGTCTATCGCAGGCCACTAACTCGTTAATGGACTCCAAGTGTTATGAGTTTCATTGACCAAAAAACGAATTTTGTAAAATATTATTTTAAGGGATCCCATACAAAGTAAAGAGCGCTGATTTTTTTTTTTTATCCTATCCCGTCGCGTGGGGTATTATAGTTTTGAACTCTTCAATTAGAATTTGGCATTTTCAATTGTTTTCACTGAGTAAAGTAAGAGAGCGTACATAGGTTAGATGGAAGACTGTTAAATTAACTAGAGCTGCTACATAGTGGTTGGAAAATCTGGACTTAAAGTGCCTTGTTGATAGTTTTAGAATGACATATTACTTGTATTCTCTAGTATTGTCATAAGCTAAATAAATTAAATAAACTGAAAAATAAAGACAAGTGGCTGTCAATGTTGTCATTTTAATTACCAGACCTACCTCAAAAACGCTGCCAACTAGGAATTTGAAAATTGTATCCTACAGTATATCGAGTATTTCGTGAATTTTAAATAGAAATATTGAAAATACTCGTTTGTAATATAGTTTGTATTTGCGAGCAAAAAAAGCAAAACTATTTATTGATCGTTTAATTTGTCATCTTTTTACTATTAATTTTTCAAACTTTCTTAGTTCTGGGTTTAGCTGTTAATGGTTGAGGTGTTACCGATAATACTTTTCATTGGAATTGAGCGAAAGCTCCAGCGTGTTGGAGAGGCGTAGTACGACGTCCGCTACTTAGCCTTAAAATTTATAAACACTTGATATTTATGCCACCCGGCTGCTGTCTGATCTGCCACATCAATATCTGCGAAGGCTAAAGGTCATCGGAGCACAAAACTCCGATCGACTCTAGTTTGGCTGGCGCATTTATGTTAATGTAAACCTGTCTCTACCAGCCTATGAACCTCTGCACCGCACAATTACACTGGACATGTCGCTGTGTCAAGTCTAACTTGGAGCACGCTTGTTGTCCAGAACTGAGCTATACTACCTATAAGATAAATGGAAAGTCAACTTGAAGAAGGAGCGAAACTGCAACATGCCAGAGTTGTCTGAGTGTCGATAGAGGCCGAGACACACTGTCATCTACGCCTATTTTTTCAGTTGGCTACCCCTTCAGCAGCTAATCCGATCAGTTAGCTGTTTATGGTGTGCAGACCACATTACAGGTCCCAGAATACAAGTTTTGTTTTATCAGTTTTCTCCAGGTGTTTCGCTTAAGCTTTTCTAACTAATTGTACGAATAATTTTATCATATTCTTACATTAGTTTCTGCAATAGCCAAATTGATTTCTTCTGATCTGCGCGAAAAAGAACCGTATAAATGGAAGTATCGGTCGAGAAGTAAGTAATTTCTGTAACGCCACCACTGCTAAGAATCAACGGTAGTGACAAAGATATGTCGAACTTTTAACGTATACAATTTTTACAAAAAAAAGTACTTTGCTCCTCGTAAACAATAGTGTCTTACATTTTTCAAGTGAAAACTTCTGTAGACGCGTAAGGCGATGTTTGGACGTCACCGACATGGTATGAGGTGTTACGCGTTGGACTCTTTTTGGATGAGTAAAATATTAAGAGTTCTCGTCACCAACACACCAACATGCTAATGTTAACAGTATATCTGTAGCTATAAGTATGCCGTGTTTCGCTTGAACAGCAGTGAAAGTATGTATTATACTTGTATTTAACGTATAAAAATGAATGTTTGTCAGGTTGTTTTTTTTTTTTTTGCAAATGTTGTTCATACAAACACACAGTTTTTATCAGATTTTAATGGAACTTTGCATATACTTTAAAACAAATAGAAAAATACTGTTTTTATGATTGATTAACAAAATCTTTTTCCATTTACCTTGATTTCTGTCAAAATTGTTCATACAAACCCACAGTTTTTATCCGATTTTGATAGTAATTAGCATACATATACTTTAGACAAGGTGGTCTGGTAGCTCAGCGGTTAAGGCGCTTGCTTCTGAAAGTTTCTTTCTCCGGTTGCGGGTTCAAATCCCGTGGTGAGCAGGAATATTTAGGAGTTATGTTTGATTATATGAGCTACGCCGGGACATTCCTTGGTTCTAATTCCATATTAAACTGCAGACCTCATTAGCTCAGAAGGGGCCAAAGTTATCACGGTCACTCCCGTCTGTTGAGAAGCCAGTGCTTTGTACACTTTCTCCGTTCTGCCAAAACTCATGCAGCGCTTGTGCAAAGTGTCCAGCCAGGGACACTGCGTCACCTTCGGAATTCTTGGCACCACGCAAATAATTTTAGATAATGATTCGATAGAGCGAAATTCTCATTACGAGTATTGCTCCACTCAGGGCGTTAGACGGTTATTTCGAGAAAAGTTGAGGTGTAAACACACATTGAATAAGTTCTTAATGGAGTCAGTCTTCTAGCTCGTAAGTGGTAGTGACATCAGTTCCACCAGATGACGACGTCTCGGTTAAAACGTCAACTTTTAAAGACAATATCAACAGATGCGGGTCCATGTGGAAAGAACAAAATGTAAACTGTTCTGTTCGCTTGCTTCCAGCTTGACGTCTCAACCAGTTGCCTCCAGAAGCAGGACCCACTTTCTTTCGCTCCCAGGTCTGTGATTCACCTCGTCGCCTCCCCGCATCTCCCTCGTCAATTAAGTCCCGCGAATCCAATGCTGTCTTTTTCCCGCGAAACCGTCGAATAGGTCCTGTCATGCAACAACGAATTATACACTTATAGTATCTTCTACAAACTAATATTTCATTAGGCAATAAGCTCTTTCACAGACAAATTCTCAAACTTCAAGTGTTGGTTATGTTCGTGTTTTTGTTGTATAACCTGAATGTTAGGGCATCTCCCATCTCTTTCCCATATCATCTCGTTTTGCTCTCACAGGATGCGGGGTAATTTTCCGCTCGTTGCTATTAATGTGTGGTCGTTGACTACTCACAAATCAGCTTTAATATCAATCGACGTCCCTGCAGGCTCACATTTCAGGGTAGGACGGGACGAGTGACGCTTTTTAGAGTGCCTGTTATTATCGAAACAATACCTTCTTGTTGGTCAGGGATCTTCCAAAGCCATTCGTTGCCGGATTAATGCCTCGCTCCTCTATTATCATGCAGTTGTCCCTGCCAAGGCGTCTCATGTTGGATCCTATTCCACAAGCAACGACATAGGAAGATGGCTTCATCATTAGGACTGACTATCTGTGCCACGCTAAACAGCCACTGGCCAGCGAGTCGTCTCCGAGTCGGCGTCCCCGACTTCAATAATCGTCCGCCTTTCTTTCTCCAGATGCCTGGCCTCCGCTTCCCGTTGGTTTTTCAACGAAAAAAAAAATCCTCACAAAAGCTTAACTTGGCTTTCTCTTTCTACAAACTGTAAAAAAATGCCTACCCACGTTCGTCTCAATAATGGCGTCGCCGGGATACGCAGAAAAATGTCTCTGGTCAGCCAATACCCTCTGCTGTCACTTAGCCCCCACTGGAACGATGACCTGATCCCGGCCTCTTGTTTGGGGTACATGCCTGCTGTCCAAACATTTTTTTTAACTGCTTAACGTATCTTAACAGCGAGGTCTTTAGATACGGGGAAGGATGGGGGGCAAGGAATGGGAAGGAATTCGGCCATGACCTTTTGAAGGAACCATCCCGGCATTTGCCTGGAGTGATTTGGGAAACCATGGGAAACCCAAATCTGGATGCCCGGATGGGGATTCGAACCGCCGTCCTCCCGAATGCGAGGCCAGAACGCTAACCGTTACACCACCACTCTCGGTCTGTCCAAACAGAAAATTCCTTTCACTGTTTCGCAGCTATAAATATCTATTCTGTTCCGTTACGTTCTTGACAGCATCACAATTATGAACTGATTCGATTAATTATTGATCATTTCACTGTACTGTTACAACCTGTAAAGCACTATACTTATACTCTGCTTGACATTATTTTATAGACAATACTGATGCACTCAATAACACAATATGTTTTGAAACTTCTTTACATAACTGTTTTTGACGGTTCACAGCCATAACTCTTTTCGTAACACCAAACTTCAAGTGTTTCATTCCCTTGATGACAAATCCACCCTCAAAGGTTTTTTTTTGTTGTTTTTTTTTGTTGTTGTTTGGAACACGACAGGAATTCGAACCGAGGACTTTTAGATCTCCAGTCAGACGCCTTAACCGCCGTGCCACCAGACCGCTTCTGCCAACATGAATCAGAACCCTTACATGTTTATTTCTTCGACCCTTCATTTACACATTTTATCTAAGTCAATTATCCATTTTCCCTTACTCGAAGACAGTGACTAAAGAAATGATATGAAAACTAATACCACATTCAAACACATCTGATTAAGTCAGTTACACTACAACCTTTTATATCTTCACGTACAGATACAAAACAATGCGTGATAGATAAAAGGAACCTACTTCAACCATAACCACATTAAACGAAAATAAAACAGGGAAATCTCATGACATCTCAACCAGAACAGAGCGAAAATCAATAAAACCG
>JARYHS010013630.1:240172434-240193929 GCA_031002005.1 Vandiemenella viatica
ATGAAGGATAAGATAAAGAAGGGCTCTTGTATGACATTTATCGACTTGAAAAAGCATTTGAAATGTCTGATTGGAAAAAAGTTCAAAATTGTAAAGAATTCAGGCCTATAATATTGAGACAGAAGAATAATTTATAATCTGTATAAGAATCAGGTGGCTATAATTAAAGGAGAGAATCGTAAGAGCCAAGCATCAGTTAAATTTTGTTTGACCCTTTTTTCTAATTGGCATCACTGTGTGACTGTAATGCACAATGGAAAGCAAACGTGAAATCTCTTTGTCTTTTAATAGAATTTCGTTTTTATTGATTGATACCCAATGCAATAGTATAGTAATATACAATACAATAGAATTTGAGAATGTCTCATTCACTAAAATATTCTTAAATCTTTAATCGCTTTTGTAATATGACTGAATTCAGTTTACATGGAAGTTTTTCTTCTCATTATTCAATATGAAACGTTACATTTCCAGCACTTCATTGTGCTGTAATTTATGATACGTACTTTGCATCATGATTTGTCGTTTAGGTACTCCGGTCAGTGACCTATACCGTCATAACAGGACGGGTTACTACTTGTATTCTTCTTCAATGGTTCTCATGGAGCTACTCTTCCTCTTGCTTCATTCAGTTTTAAATGATAGGCTGCAATATCCACACATATATTCAAACAGTGGTAGGTGTTTTTCACGTTTCTGATCGCAGTTTCCATTTTTATCGGATGAAATTGATTCTTAAATAAAAGTGACACCCTTGATGTTGGTACGAAACAGGTTAACGACCATGTAATGCACATAGCTACTTCCCATAAAAATATCATATTTCTTTACCACTGCTGACCAAGGAATATTAACATATTGCTGAGTAGTTAAATACCACCGTCTGACATTTTCACCTGTTTGTAGACTTTATTAGAGGAGAGAAATTACACCGCCTTATTGCTAAACCATTCCAGTTATATGACGTTATCACTGGCCTCTACTCTGTAATCATAGGTACCTCGACCTGACCTATTATTTCTCACAATTCCAACAATTATATTCGACCGCCATGTCATACCTGTATGATTCGAACCAATCGTCAACAAATAATTTGTAGTTATGGTACATAGGAAAATCATCCGCTTACATAAATTTCGAAATCCAAAAATTTCAAATTTTATGTTAAGAAAACTGACATAAATAAAGCTGCATAGTGGTAGATCAATGAAATAGATGTACAAAAATTATTCTATATTTTTCTCTGGTATTTTATCAGAGGAATAAATGTTGTTAGGAGGAACTAAGTAACTTGCAGGATATCCCTGTGATCGCTGATGAAATATTAGGTATTAGGCTGTAGGTGAGATTTATAACATACGAGTACTTTTGATCCCATGATTCTAAATGGAATCACTACTTTTTGGAATGAAGTATATAAGTAAAAATACCTGTAACACTGTCTGAATGTTTAAAGTGCAGGCCGGTAGTAGGGTGTCATACGAAATCAACAATCAAAATAAAATTGCACATCAATAACTGATCGTGATGGAACAACGAACAGTTGTAATCTATCGGCAACAAAACTAGGAATTACGATGCCAACTGAATTTATTCCATGCATTGCATAAGGAATCCACAAAGGACAAGAAGTTTAGTAAAAACTGGATGCTGTTAACCATTTCCTCAATTGCAAGTTAAAACATTTTTTTCTAGAGCTTAATGATACACCATACAAATTTTTTATTTATTAATTTATTTATTTATTATTATTATTGTTATTATTTTTGCCGTACGCGTTTCACACTTGCATTCCGAATGTGTAAAAAAAAATTCACGATGACTCCAGTTAAAACTGAGCGATAAAGTAAATCCTGACTATGAGAAAATGATACAGAAGCAAATGTAAGTAAAATTAATTTCAACTGCACTTCATATTGTTTTCATAAAGAAATGTAACTAATAAATGTGCAAATATCACACAAAAGCCGTCTAAGATGCTCTGAGAAATGAAGTGAAACGCGAGCGCCAAAAAATAAAATAAAGTTCAGTTACATTGTCGTATCATTAATCTTTATATATAAAAAGAAATTTAGTGATTGCAATTGAAATCACTGGGCCGGAAACAGTTAAAAAATGTTTGAGGCAAGATTGTGATCTACCACCACAAGCATTCTATTTTGTGTATAAAGGAAGCAATCAAGAAAGTAAAAAGAAAAAATTTTAATCTGACATAAGTATTCAAGAAGAAACAATTAGTCTATGCTGACGATATTGTCCTGCTAGTAGACAAGAGTGAGAATACTGAGAAATTTCTTAATGGCAACATTAAAATACTGATATAATAATTTGAGCTAATTATAAACCAAGGAAGAAAGAAGTTGTGAAATGCTACAGAAATAATATGAACAACACTAGATTAAATATAAATGCAGGATCCGAAGTCGTCAGAGTGGCTTTTTTTTTTTTTTTTTTTTTTTTTTTTTTACTTGTGGCTCTACACCTCGACAACGTCGATGTCATTAGAGGCGGTATGGGTGGGATTGAGGACGAGGAACGGGAAGGAATTCGGCCAGGGCCTTTTGAAGGAAACATCCCGGCATTCGCCTGGAATGATTTGGGGAAACCATGTAAAACCAAAATCTGGATGCCCGGACGGGGATTCGAACCCGCATCCTCCCGAATGCGATGCCAGAACGTTAACTGTTCACCCACCCCGCTCGGATCCGCCTCATAAACTACGGATATCACAAACAAAAATTCACTTATCGACACCGAACACAGTTATACATACAGATCGCAACACAACATTCATCCAATAATGTAAATGCTCCGAATGCGATAAATCCGGTTCTTTCACGAGTATGGCACATGTCCTCTTGTAATTACACCTGACTCCTGTGCAGAGATGCTCGTGTCTCGTGGTCTGCCTGGGCTGATACGGAACAAAAAGGAATCTTTTAGTTTTAAATAACGCCTTAGGATTCAGAAGAATGTGTCTAAAACTGTGTGTATGGAACTGAAATTGTGACTTTATGAAATATACGCCTGAAAAAAAAAAAAAAAAAAAAAAAAAAAAAAAAAAAAGTTTACGTGTCTCCCATTGATAAAATTCGACAGTAATAGATGTATCAAGTTCGTTCTCCAGACTGCCGTTAGCAAGTGTTGAATACTTTACTGTCGACTCAAGGCTGACAGCCGTCAGCGTTGAGTGCCTCTTATCACAGCGAGCGCCCACTATACCAGTTTCTCTATATGTAATCATAAGAGTAATGGTTTCGCTCTGAAGGACACTAATTCACCTGCCTGGTCGACAATTCTATTTAGAATGTCTGCATGGGAATAAAACTACATGATAATTCGAGAATAGAGCGGTCCATAGAACCATGACGTTGTTACTAGCTGTATGATCAAAAAAGGAAAATGCCATTTAAATATTCATCTGGAAAGAAGCAGGACATGGAAACCACTCAAGTGTGATATGCAAATTACCAGTATGAAAATCGATTACAGTGTAAAAACCAAAATGTAAATTAAAATTGTAAAAGGATAAGTACAGTAAATTGATTGTGATAATGAAAGTTGGCATATGTGCCATAAAATAAGCTTGACAGTAACTAAAAGAAAGCAGCTGGTGCGGCGGAATGTGTGAGTGTAACACTGTATGTTAAACATGATATGAGCTTTGAGCAACAAGGTTTTTTTTACTTGTCTTAAGCTCTTCATAAGCAGAGATATATACTTGTGCGAATTTTAGCGGAACTGCTGAGGCCTGTAATAGAAAGACAACGTTAATAACAAACTGTGACGCCGGAGTTCATCAAAAGACTTGCTACAAAGTAAAATTCCTCTCGACAGAAATGAAACCTCCCATTTCCTCGTCTTTTTGTGCCCTTTCTTTCAAAGAGAAAAACTTTGATAGCTTGGAGTAAGTAAATAGAAAAGTTAACTCATCAAATTTTCAGGTTGCATGTTATTATGATACTAAGAAGCGTTTGGAATAAACTATGCGAGCGTGTTCTCGTGCCGCCCTTCAAGTTTTAATGATTATTACAACTTCCGCCAAGTCCACAAATAGACTATGACTCGCAGTGCTGAAAGCTTTTTGTAGAGGAGTTAACATGATAATCCGAAATCGCAATTTTATAACTTGCTTAGCCAAAAGAAAAATACCGCCAAAACTTTATTCATTAAATAAAATTTGCATCCCAATACCGCGCAGTGAGTTATACCTGTTTGAAGAGCATTCCAATAGTTACACAATAGTGGAAACACTAAGCAGAACGCAAACGGAGCGGAAACACTAACTACGAAAATATACTAGAATATGATACATTATTAGTCGCATGGTCTACATGAGCACTATATAAACAAAGTTTCATTGGTGTGAGAAACCAACTAGATACAACTAAACAATTTTTTAGGAACCGCATTAGCAATTTTTTGCTAAATTTTTGAACAAATTTAAAACTGATAAAAACAGGAAATCAATAAGAATGCAAAAAGAGTCAACCACCAATTCCGAAAATTTATTCAGTATAAAATGTTAGGGCATTAAACGGTGTTTCGCTGCCAATCCAATTATCCTCATAAAACAATACCGGGACTCAAACATAACAGAAAGTTTCGTGGAATTTGTAATTTCAGTTTACCAATTATTTCGAGTCATGGGAATTTACTGAGAATAATAATATTCGAGCGTGTGATTAAAAACTCGCCCTAATAAATAAATAAAAATATAGTAAATATCAGTGTCGACGCAGAGAATTTTTTATGTGAATAGTTAAGAATTTTTAACTCTAGCCCTGCAGTAAAAGATGAAAATGTATCCATTTCCCAGATCATTAATCGAGAATACAGTTCCTTTGCCATCTCGCACAGCACTCCTTGTATCACAACCTGAGATTGATTGACTTTGTCATTTGTCGAAATTGAAACTGAATCTCAAACTAACGTAGAAATTATGATTATAAAAGGTCGAATTTTAAATAAATAAATTAGAACAAAAATAATATGCTCCAGTTGCGATTTAAGCGAACGCACTGATCTCTAGACCATTGCTGCAAACAGAGTTTTTGAGACCTAAAGGTAATTATATCAAAAGCTGAAACTTAAAATATTCAGATGTCTTCATGCTGTAAGTTTACAGACTATATATACGTTGCTATGAATACCTCCTCCTTTCATGATATACCGATCCAGTATGGCTTGAAACTTCTTCCTAGTCACATCCCCAAAATAACTAAATTTTTTAAATGTACTGAATCATAAAATTGCGAATTAAGTAATTTTTCAATAATAAACAACATCTGTTCAAAAAAAAAAAAAAAAATCAAAATTAGTGAGTAACATTTGTGATCTTTCAATTGTTAGACTCTCTCCATGGTTGTTGCTAAGGCACAAAGATAACGTTAGGTTCTCGACACGGGATTAGTTGGTTCAAATACCGGTGATGAGTAAATGCTCATAAGCAAAGTAAGAGACGTAAGGCGCAAAGTTCATAATCGCCAGATTGTATACAAAAGCCTAGGTTAAACCTTAAACCTCTACACAGTGCGTGTGCAGTGAGGGAATGCGACATCGATTGCCTCCATGGCACGCCGACCCCTCAAATACACGTTACGAAGCGGCCTTTGACTTTTGTGGCTTAAAAGGGAGAATTCCATTTAAAAAAAGTGGGAGAGTGAAATAGACTGAAATTAAATTACACATCTATGGAACGTTACGAAATCTCACCAGACAGAACTATATAACAGTAGAGCCTTTAAACGTAACGAACACAGCTTATGTTTAAATCTAGTTTATATTTACCTTCATTGTTTTTGGTAACCATAGATTGCGCCGATTTCTTTCGGCTCGTAACCCAACTTTCAGAAACAATGATTCCATGACGCCCTTCTTAGATGAAGTGTACCATATCGCATAAAGAAAAACATTATTACTATATTAATAAACAAGGATGTAATTAAATCCACAGTTAAGTTACGCTCTCTGAATTGCACCTATGAAGTAGATGTTTGATTAACGTATGCCATTTATTTTCACTTGCTGTATTACAGAAACTGAAGAATAACATAGCAGAATGTGAAGCCTGGAGTAGTAGCATGATCTTTGGTATTTTCTGAAGTACACGATGTTTATGTAATTTAAATATTTCTTGCGCTTATTACGTTCAACTGACGTATTTAGATAATATTAATGTTTTAAATTTCGCATAACTGAATAAATAAATAGATGAAGACAACAAACGTAACATAATCCCAAGGAAGGTAGTGTGATCTTTTGTCACTCTTTGTTGAAAGAGTGACCATCTGAAATACAGTGTGATCCGTGGCCCATAATTTTTCCGTCTAGAAATTATTTTGATTACTTGCTCCATCTCTCGGTACATATATCATCAGCTGTTTCCGCAGATTTTGATCTGGATCATTGGTTCTAAAAATTTGAATACATCATCCAAATTGATGCTGCCGGTGATACCGGTTCATACCTCTCAGACAGGGGCGTAGCTACTATGGGACTAGGCGGTGGAGTGCACCGGGGACCCTACGCTCAGGGGGCCCCCAAGCTTACCTCTGGGGACCCCCTCACTAAGCTCCCCCTCACTGTTCAGGGGGCCCCAACAACTGTTCAGGGGGCCCCTAAGCACAACTCAAGGGCCCCATCCTCAGCTCAGGGGGCCCTTACCAGTAACACAAAGCAAAAAAAGGTCGCCCATCTGGCCTGAATGCCCAAAATAATTTTTTTGCACCGAGGCCCTTGTTGACCGAGCTACGCCACTGCTCTCAGACACACGCAGCTTGCTTACAGATTACAGATTTAGATATCAACAATATTGATGTACTATTTATAGTTTAACTAACAAATACATATAACGTAAAATGCTATTAGTTAGAGGGCTGAGCTCGGTGTAATGACATTATTTTTTTCGATATTTGGTGCCTTATTTGTCATCATCAATCTTAAATCGCACCGTTCCCCTAGTGAGAATCTGTTTCTTTTCTTAGCTAATATATTGCTGATTACACTAAATCTTCTTTTGGCTAGATGTGATCATTGGAATACAATTTAAAAGTTCTTTGATGCAACCGTTAAAGCAGACTATAATACTGTCCCTAAACGCCCCCTTGTTTATCTCGGATCAGAAACTCCCTCTACGTTCTTTTCAACGCCACTGGTGATGTATATGAAAGATTATGGCCACTCGCATCAGAAACCAAAAATGTTAAACAAGTGATAAGTTGCGGACGCTAAATGCAGCAGTGGAGATGGCAGGGTTGAATTGGAATCCACAAGGAATACGAAGACGATGCACTGCTGAAGCCCTGGGAAGAAAGAATCACATTTAGCCGCAAGCATGCAGAAAAGGAAGTTATTCTTGGATGTCATATGTTCGACAGGAAGTGATGGGATATTAGTCACGTACTCAGCATTATGAAAATAAAACAAATCTGTTCAGTTACGGTTTTAAGGCCTTATTTAGCAGGAAATAAATCTCGTTTTTTATATAATTATTTTTCTCTACACAATAAAATCATTGCATAACCCTCTTGCCAGCAGAAAATATTTAATAACAATTCGACTGCTTAAACATTATCACACAAATTTAAATAAATTAACTTTATTTTCTTCTATTACCTCGAACACAAGAAACTTAACAAATGAATGATAATGGAGAGGCTGTTTAATTATAATCGACGACCCTGAGGGGGCGTCCATTAATTACGTGGGCCGAAATTAGGGGCAGGGGGTCCGGCAAAATCTCCCCAAGGGAGGTCGATGAAAATCTCATGTCATCTTTTTATTTCAGATTGCCGCCTCCCCTTCAAAGAATATTCTGCCTCCCTCGGCCGTAGAGTTCAAAAGAAGAAAAAACATAATCTCACGTCAGAGGGCGAGGGAGGGGGGGGGGGGGGGGAGGGTCCAACCAGATCTCACAAAATCTCACCAAAGGGGAGGAGGATCCACATCTTGAGAAAAACTACTCAATTAAATGCGTTACGTTAATATTGTTTCTATTAAAACAATTATAACACGTAATCGTATGTAATGAGGAAATAGTTGAAAAGAGATTCTGTAAACACACTCCCACTTCAACCAAACAAATGAAAAATTTAAAAAAATTGAAATTCTGTAAATAAAAATTTAGAATTCTTAGCTGCAACACTAGAACTTCCAGTTGTAAACGTTCTTACATGCCAAAAATCGAAATCACTTTCTCATGCGTTGAACTATCGTCTAACATCCCCTTTATGAAGTGAAACTATTTCCGTGACATAAATTTTTAATGAGAGCATTTGATTTCTAAAGCCATTCTATAGGAGCAGGAGCATAAAGAGAAAACTTTTTTAACACACGAGTTCATATAAATTCATTACTCGATATCTCAAGGCTAGTTCTCATTTTAAAAAATATATCACTTGAAAATTACGAAGCTTATCGTCATCTATGTAGCTTCAATAGCAAATATAAATTACGTGGTGCAGACCGAGGCATATAAAGATGAATGCAGTCATCCTCAAAACTAGATTATAAGAGGAGAGAATAGATTTAATGTAGTTTAAGTTCAGAGTATTAACATAATTTGGCTCATTCTCACAAGATTAAGAAATGAAACTGAATAAAATTTGTAAAATATGAGGGAAAGTTTCAAACAAATCTAGCTGAAACACAGCAGTAACACACCAATTAATATTGAATTTTTATATATACTAGCGAACACGATAAAATAGTTACTCAATTAATTAAACTGATTTATTATTGCTTTAAAATTAAACATGCAATAGGTCTGAGTAAAAGAATTAAAAATGATAACCACATGACATGCACAGTATGATTTTAAAGCGTTAAGCACTCTATGTAAGTATACAATAATTAAATTTGTCACGTTAGTTGTAACCGAGTTCTTGAAATGTAAATCAAGGAACGTCTAGAATCCCATCTACTCAATCAATTATAAAAGACCGAGTAAAATTTCCTGAAGCTTCACCTTTGCGCAGGGTAAAAATGGTTAATAACTGAAGAGAGAAGGGTGAAAAAAAGAAATTTAAGTGGCATACTTGAGGAGTTTGTGAAAAACATCGTTACTAGCGTAGGGGGCGTCCATTAATTACGTGAAGTATTTATCCGGAATTCCGGACCCCCGCCCCCCCCCTTTTTCTTGTGAGACTTCGTGAGATTTAATCGGATCCCTCCGACCCTGTGAAATTTTGACGGAGACACCCCCCCCCCCTTACGAATGGACCTTGCAACTTTTTAAAACCTTTTTTACCCCCCTAAAATCGACTTTCGCGTCATTTGTAGACCATTTTTTTAGCTCTACCATTCTACAAGAATTTCAAAACCTCACGCGAGATTTCCGTTGACCCTCCCCCTCCCCCTTGGTGAGGTTTCGTGTGATTCCGCCGGACCCCCCCCCCCTTTCCTTCACCTCACGTTATTAATGGACGACGCGACGGTTCGAAACCCCGTATGGGCATCCAGATTTGGGTTTTCCATGGTTTCTCAAATCACTCCAGGCAAATGCCGAGATGCTTCCTTCTAAAGGCGATGGCCGAATTCCTTCCCATTTCTTGCCCCCCCCCCCATCCTTTCCCGTCTCTAAAGACTTCGCTGTTAAGAGACGTTAAAAAATATTAATGGGCGTCCCCTTAGTGCGCCGTTTATTAGGCAAGTTAAAGTGTTACGTTTTATGAACTTACATTCTAGTTTCAGATATCTTCTTTCGTCAACTCAAAACGAAAAAAGTAAATTTTCATTTTCATTGAGATAATTGTTTGCATAAAATTTCGCTTTAGCTTTCAAATATTCACTTCTTTTTCATAACTGGTCATTTCTAAGAACGTAACTCAAATGTCAAGTTGACCTTTATAAGTCACGCAAACCGCTAAATAATCAATTCTGTTGCCTTACTAATGCACTGGATCAACATGCAAACGCCCTTGAAATTTATTTACATCCTGAAGTATTTTATCACTTCGAAAACAAAATGACATTGGAAATTTGTTTATAACCATTACTGATGGATTCGCGTATTACTTTATTTCCATGTAACATATGTAGCTGTTCACATTATCGCATACACTAACAGTGAAATTCCAAATAGTTAGTCGTAGATGAATACGCTCAAATGAAACTGCGTTATTTATGCGCTTATAACGGTGGATACTTTATAGTCCGTTTCTGGCGATTTCAACGTTATAGGCTAATAATCGTATGCGCTTCGGCATCGAAGCAGAGTAGAGTTAGTTTGTGGCAGCCGTCACCAGGTGGCAGACCTGTTCAGCGATTGGATCAGAGAGATCACAATTAGTACGTAGAAGGAATGAAAATATACAGTAGAGTCCCGCTAATCCGAACCCCGGTAATCCGAACGTCCGGTTAATCCGAACATGGCAAAGCATTCTATAGTCTTAATATAAAAAATGGTAAAAGAATTAAAACACCCTGAAAATACAGTTCATACGCTATATAATTGTGTGGTTAACTACTGTACATGTACACAATTTTAATTTATACAGAAAAATTAGCTAGAAAAGATTAAATTTAAAAAGTGCGTAACACTGAAAGAAAAACTGTCAAACTTACGATAGTAGTTACAACGCTTAGAAACACACATTTCATCCCTACTTTTTAGAGCACAGAAACTCAGTAATTGTTTTTTTTTGCGTAATGAAGACAGTCTGTTATATGACGCAAAGTTGCGCCATCGTCTGATAAACATTAAATCAGCTGGTGTAGCAGTGGTCTGTTGCTCCATATAGCGTAGCGCGAGATCAAAGACTTCTGCCGCGTCAGTGTGTGACACCAACTCTCCTTTGTCACATTCCGTCTCATTGTGACCTTTCGTCGTAACATTCCACTTCTACCTGGTCTTGAGTCACAGCAGCCACTAAATCAACGTCAGTAAGTTGCTCCAGTATTGAATCATCCACTGCCATCCATTCATCTACTTCTGCTTCACAGGCTTCTTCACATCCAGGGATTGTTTGTACCATTTTTAGGAAACTCTCCTCTTCATTTTCAGCTGGTTTGTCCTGAAATTCAAGAGATGTCCATAGTTTTCTCCAAGATTTTCTCAAAGTGTTTTCTGAAATTTTCTGCCATGCCTCAGCAGCCCAATAAACAACATCCTTCAGATTTGTTTTTTTTTTTTTTTTTTTTTTTTTTAACTAAAGGAATGTTATCATCTTGGATCAGCATTCTTAAAAATTGTTTTCTGTAAATCAGTTTTAATGTTTGTAGTACGCCCTGGTCCATCGGCTGTAGAAGTGGCGGCAAAAACGTCGCCACGATTTCTCCATCACATAATTCCTCAGTGCTGGGGTGAGATGGTGCGTTATCAATCATAAGGATAGCACGGGGAGGCAAATTATTTTCCTCGGAAAACCGCCGGACAGAGGGAACAAACTGGTCGTGAAACCATTCTTTGAACAGTTTACCATCCATCCATGCTTTTTTCTGGTTGCGATAGTATACAGGTAGGGATTTCATGTTGCAGTTTTTGAAAGCTCTGGGGCTAACAGATTTGCCGATCATCATTAAAGGGAGCTTGTGATTACCAGCAGCGTTGCTGCACACTAGTAAAGTCACACGATCTTTGCTCATTTTAAAGCCAGGAGCTTGGACTTCTGCTTTTGATGCCAGGCTTTTTGTTGGCAATGCCCTAAAATTAAGGCCTGTCTCGTCAGCATTATAAATTTGTTGCGGAGAATAATTTCCATCTCTTATCAGTTTATTAAATTCATGCACGTATTCCTTCTCTGCATCATGGTCAGAAGAAAGCTTCTCTCCAGTAATTGTTAGCTGACGAATCCCATGACGTTTTTTAAATCTGTCCAACCAACCCGTACTCGCATTAAAAGACTCATCACCATTCATTAATTTGTTTAGGTAAACAGCCTTTTCCTGAACCATTGGTCCACTCAGAGGAGTTCCCCTTTCTCTTTCCTGTGTAAACCAAAAGAAAAGAGCTTCATCCACTTTATCGTACTGGGACTGTTTCAGAGTCTGCCGAATCTCGAGTGTTTTTCCCGAAGACGTTGCGCAGCACTGTTCAAGCTTCACTCGGTTCTTCTTCCAATCACAAATGGTTGCCTTACCAACACCTAGTTCCGTCGCCAGCTTAGATACATTCTCACCACTGTCCAATCGCTTCAAAGCATCCAGTTTTTCTCTGAGCGTTAACGTCGTATGTTTCCGTTTACTCATGGCGATAACACGCTAGTGTACACGAATTTTGTAAGTGTGTTAGCGATCGATTGCTAAGATTAACTCAGCAGTTCGCGAGCAGTCTGAGAGTGCACTGACCTCGAACACTTCAAACATCTCAACAATAAAGGGAGGGAGTGAGAGTGAGCCATTGTTCACCCAGTTGTTCCCAATTGTTACCATGCTGTAACTACTTATATGCTTGGTATACTTCATTGTAGAAATTAGTCACTGTAACTCCGGCTAATCCGAACAAATCGGTAATCCGAACAAGGCCCGGTCCCAATTAGTTCGGATTAGCGAGACTCTACTGTATTTGTAAATAATTGTTAACGTCAACGTAGTTTTTTTGTCAGTACATGTGTCTTTGCACTTTGAAAGGTGAAAAGGTATGTATCACTATGACATATTACGACAGACCCACTAATGTTGCGCAATCATCCTCAACACGACGGAAGGTGCATATCCGGCAGAGGGCAATCAGTGTTTGGTTTGTACAATATTTTCTATACTTACCCATGTGCAGAGTAAATTGCACATTTTTCTTTCTCAAAAATATATATCTTACAAACATGGTAACAGTACAGACAGTGGAAGCTGTACACTTAAAACTCATCGCATTAATTTCCTTCATTTAATTGTGACAAGCTTTCAAGTGTTCTCCCTACCGTCCCCACCAAAAATATATGTCCCAGTAATGGAGGATATCATTTTGAAATAATAATTTTAATAATATTCACATGGTGTTCACAGATTAAGAAAGCGCTATACACTCAGCGCTAATTTGTTTTTACCCAACCTCCTGTTTAAACTACTATTCTAGTTTACTAATAATAAATGTCTTCTAAAATGTTTATAATTTGATTATCTATTAGCTAAGTGCACTGTTACCGACATCCATACTGAAAATTTATCTTTCCAGATATTTTCAAATCACTAATTAATATTAACATCTTTTAACGTCGTTATTATCAGTATCACAAACAGTGTGCTTCTTGTTTTTAGCGCATTACCTAGTGTAATCAAGTGTGTTACCGCAGTAAGTTTTCAATTATGGTGTTGATATGTACTCCTAGGTATTGTAAATCCACTACCTGAATAAAATACGTACGAGATGTCAGGATGAAAATGCTGGGAGATTTTTCCTGATACTGAAGATCATTTTAAAACACTAAAGACGTGCATCCTATCCTCACTAAATACTGAGAACAATGATATAGAAGCTAGGTCGTATGACATGCAGGTTTGAACTCAAATTGTGGCTTGGCCTACTATTTACTTTCATTTTGGTACTTTCAGGAATTTGTTCCGTGAATGCTACCCTTGAACAATTTTGTCACTGGTCCTACGTTTTTTAATAATAATAATAATAAATAATAAAACGTAAGTCTTAGTTAAAAAACTGCGGTGCGTCATACGTAATATTATTTCATTGCCATAGTTATTGTCATCACAATTAAACATCTCACTGTTGATACATGTATGCTTATATCAAGTAGTAATTACGCATCAGTGTAGCTTTTAAATATGAAATGGAAATATACTACGCCTTTCTCACAACTACTGATCGATTAAGTCTTCACCCTAACACAACACAGGCCAAAAATTGGTAGTATCTTAACATGCACTGTTCTGAAATAATACTGTATATCAACTAACAAGCAGTCATTACAACTATGACATTAACATTCGGAAAGTAGCATCAAATACGAATAGCATCCATAATCAATAAACGATGTAATAGCAAAAATATCCAATCAAGTGAGAACGATTTAAAAAGATTTTGTTCTACTTCCGATTTTTGATGAAAATATTATTTCTAATCATATTAGGAACGCTTTAGGCTCTTGTTAGAATCTTAACTAATTACTTAAGTTGAAAGTCGTATCAGTTCAGCAGACAATATTTTTCTAAAATACATTTAAAAAAATCATTGGTTTCTTTACAGTGTTCTACCATGGTGCAGACACAATGATAGAAGAAAAAATTGTTTCATACGATTATAAATCTTTATAAATGTGTTGATTTTCTAAATGTGCTTTAATATAAAATTAAATTCTCAACCTTTCATCAGATTTAAAGTTTTGCGCAGGCTAAAACAATATGGCATCACTATTTATTTTTTAATATTTAAGTTTATTAAATTAGATTTGAATGGTACCCTGCACAATCAGAAACCAAAATTTTCATTTCTCAGGCGAATCTCAGGTTGTTATTTCTATTGTGTGCAGTGACAAGAAGAAATTTAAGAAGAACTTTGAAATATTAACTGAAGCATTGTTGATCTTCTGTGATGAACCCGAAGGTAAACTAATTGGCGCTGATTTGCCAAGTAAAAAGAGTAACACAGAAAACATATTCGAACTAGAAGCAATGTCTCGCAAATAGCCGATAGGTTCTAAATGCGCGAGGGCTCTAATGATCCAGTTGACGACGAGGCCTAAAACCCAAAAAACAACAACTTCTAAATGCGTCAATAAAACACATATACGTAATGAACCATCAACTAAAGAGTAATATGGATCAAACAATTCATTATGATCCTGCTAGCTTACCACGAATGTGAAACGGTGGCCTGGAATAAGACTCGAATGAAGTAAGGAAAATTCTCGCCTGTTTTTGGTCTGTATGCACTGAAAATTTAGTGCATTGCAAAAATTAAATCAATCAACAACATCCATAAACTTTCATTCAACAATGGAAAAACAGTCGAGGAAACATGTTACATTATTACACCTTTACATGATGCTATTTTGTAATTTCGTAAAAGGCGTACTAGATCATTGTTTGTCTAAGATAGAAGGACCAGTAAGTTTTCATCCCAGTCTTGTTGTATGAGTTAAGAGGTATGCGATGAGTAGAGTGTAGTGCGTTGTTCTGTGTGTCGTGCACATGAAAATAAAAGCAGCAGGATCGTGCAGATGCCAGCTTATTCAGGCGTACTTTTCCGAAAGACGCAATATGAATCATCAAGTCTTACCTCTCCATCCCGCAGACGAATACCCTCACTTTGGTATTTAAGCCAGGCGTCTGGTAATCAAACTGGTGTTAAAGAAACGAGCACCGTCTTCTCTCCAACCCCGCTTGCCAAGTTTCCAGTGAGGAAAATATCTTCAAATGCCGGCGATGAAACCAAGGAATCAGGCAATACACTCCTACTTTATTTATATATGCCACAACTGCGGTCATAACAGTAATATTAAGGCCAAAGACCTAACAGACTGTCAAAAATGTTAAATAATTAAAAGATGGCACTAAGAAAGTACTAATACTTTTTTATCCTCAACCGTTATATTAGTTGTTTGTGTTGTTTGTGTGTTGTATGTTCAGTGTAGTATGCTGTTAGTGTTGTGAATGAATGAAATATAGAAGGGAGAAGGTGAAAACCTGTGACGGCCCATTCAGGACTATTATCCGAAGGACACTAAGGGGGTCGTCAGGCTTAACGTCCCCATCCTAGGGGCAAATCACATCTTCTACCCTGATGATGAAAATTTCCTCCAGCACCAGAACTCAGCCGGCTAACCATCACGGTGCCACAACCAACAGAGTGAACAGGTCGGGTAAGCAATTGCCATGAGACCATGCGTTGTGAGTGTAGCTGTGTTCTTGGGATAGGCCTCCCACACACGGAGTGTGTCCGTTGTGCCCTCTTGTGTGAGGTCGGGGCCGCGGTATCGACTGCAGCGCCGCCACGTGTACCTCAGTTCCATCTCGAGTCGGAAAGTTCGCCCCCTTCTTCCTCCTCCGCTGCCTCCCCCCACCCCCTTATCCTCTTCTACCCACCTCCCATCCCGCCTGTCTCGACTCAGAATTCAGTTTAAAATATGGTCTCATTCCAGTAACACTCTTAAAACTTTAGTCATCTGTTCTCAAGTTTAGCCTTTGTGTGAGTGTGTCGCTCTCTTTAATCATTCCGCTCACATTTAGCACGAAACCACAAACAGCCTCGACCACGAAACTTTGAGGTAGAAATCCTAATTTAAATTCACATTTTTCTCATTTATTATTATTTTACCTCAGTTTTTTTCCTTGGCATAGAGAAAAGACACAAGTAATTTTCTCTTGAATATGCAAAACAAAAGCATGAGAACATTGTTAGTGTTCTTTTCACCGTAACATTATACGGCGCAAATGTATCCACGAAAGTGTGGTACTTAACAAAAACATCGTCGTTACTCTAAAAGAAAGTGGGTTACTGTGTAACAGATGTCATCATAATATAAATTAGAATAGCCTTCTTTCTAGCAATATCTTTGGTATCTGATAAACACAGAACCGTGTCTAAAATACATATTTAGAACAGCAAGAATGATTATCACAGGAGCTTATAACTGTGGCTCCAATATAATCGTTAATCAAGAACATTTATATTGACATAAGAAAACTGCAGAACTAATCCGAGCGTGAACTAGCATAGACAATACAGCAAAAATGGTTGCCGAAATATGGTATGAGAATCCCAATTAATAATTGTAACTTCTGGTAGAAAATCGACCAAATTATTCCTCAAATCCTAGGAATGTGAACATAAATCAAGAAGAAATATTCGACTCGTGATTGTGAGGTATCTGCGCTCTGCTCAACTGTATTGGTTCCAAGTTTAAAAAAATCTGTTGACAGAATCAAGCATACAGCATATGAGTATACAAATCGTAATGGCTATTGGTTGCAGTAGAACCTTCGTACGCATCTAAGCCGATCTTCCGTTTGAGCGTGCTCTGAAAAGAAAAAGGAAATTTTGGTCTAACAAGTCTGTTTTGAAATAGTTACAGTGATCAGTAAAGCACTCGGCATTTTACATGTCCTCACACGTATGTGGATTGGCTTCGGACTTTATAATTATTAATAATATTTTAGAGAAAAGCTACTAAGTTGGTGGATTAAAAAAATTTAAGAAATAATTCAAATAATATAATTTGCGAATTGACTTTTGAAGGAGATAGTAAGCCACTTCCCAACTTTGAGCTTCATATTAAAAAGCACGATACAGTTATCCGTGAGGTGATCACACCAGAAGATTAATGAATTCGTATATAAACCTCTGTATATTTACAATATGTAAACAAAGCATGTGCGGTTTTGTACCGGTAGTTTGTGCTATTGTTGAATCAATCTAAAATTATATTACGTGGTATATTTGATTACAAGTAGGCCTACATAATCAAAGATTGTATTTATCTTTTTTATCATCATGAGTAACTTCTTTATTAATATTGGCTAGATGATGATGAAGAAATTTACAACCCCTTTACCTGGCTCCCTTAATGTACTCTTAGGTATCTTAGAGCCGGATATCCGGCGCATACAACAAGGAAGCATTCCTTCCAGCACACCTTGACTTGAGTTTGAGAAAGAATCGACGCACTTCGCGGTACTACTATCATAACGAAGACAACAATAACTTCAAAAGAAAATAACTGACGAGGTTTGTGATTCTAAGTGATCTGATTAACTGGTGTTTGCTTCTAAATTTGTTCTGATCTAACATCTTACCTTAGGAAATCACTCTACATGGCTGAAGGGTGACATTGAGAAATAAATCTTGGATCCTAAAACTACTATAGCGAAAGAAAATAATTTTACAGAACAGAAAATTTGTAAATATGAATTTTTACACTCATAGAAAATGACAGCAATCTCACGACAGCAGGTAACACCTCTTGTCTGAATGGCCTCTGCGGCCGGTTCCACCCGCCGACGGCACTCATCATCCAGAATGAACGCCCGGGTACCACAAGAATATTTAGCTTGATGACAGTTGAATTTAATAGTTGGGTCGAAGTTACAAAACGTTTTATAAATTTCTTACATTATTTGGAAATGAAATATTTATGCATATAAAATACTAAGGATCTACACCAGCAATGCAGGGCATTGCAAAAACTATAAGAAAGAGGAGATAAATGTTCCATGATTACATAGTTCAGATGGACAGTCAAAGACTTACCTCCAAAATCTTCAACACCGTCTCTGGAGGGAAACCATCTTACGCAAAATGGACGAGGTTAGTCAGAAAAGATCTCGGAAAACTGGAAATTGACCCCAATGAAATTTATAACAGGGATAGTTACAGAATGGTGATTAAAGCATCCGATTCCCTACAATCACTTACAAACAAAACACGACGCCCCGGATCTGGGGGAAATGGATCAAAGAAATAAAAGCCAACCACAGTGCAAGGATGAAGGAATACTGGGCTAAGAGAAGGTTCGCCCGCCGGAGTTAACAGTCACGGGGTCCATAGTGGCCAAAACGAACAAGAATAAAATAGAAAAACCCATATTTCATTCTACGTGTTTGGCTATGAAGAAGCGTATTCATGAAGATAATTTTTTTAAAAAAAGATTAGGTACCAAATGTAGCTCCGAAGGCATAATGATATAAAACAGCATTGTTCGTCGATAGAATGATACCTGTTAATGGTGTACAGCCTGTGTATTTTAAAACATACCACATCTTGTAAATGCTGCATAAAACTTACCAGACACTTCCAGAATACGGTGGCAAAATTAAGGTATATGGTACGCAGAAAATCTGACTCCATATATTAAACTCAAGAAGATTCTTTGTTAAACAATATACATCATAATTACGGGAAATGAACTCATCTCACACACACTATCAGATTGACAACTCTCCTACAGAAAACACGATATTCGGTACTGCAAACAACAAAATTGTTCACACGATTTACAAAGGAAGAAAGAAACATTCAACACCACTTACACATCTGTAACACAGGAAACTGTGCAAGGTGGTAGTTAAATTATCAGTAAGGATTACGAAAATTTTGTTTCAAAAAACAGTGTTTCAACAATTTGAGATCAAATTCTATACAGACGTTTATACAAATAGAAGCATTAAACGAAAAATAATAGCGGTTTTATCTGGTGAAGAGCAGAATCCATAAAAGTTTTACATTAATTTAAAACTCTTTTACGACAGGCCATTTTTATTTTACGCTGTTTTCCAAACAGCCTCCGGCCGTGCAGAATGCGGGATTAAATTTTTAAAATGTGTTACAGTCCGTAGATTGGTCTCGCAAATCCTATTACAGACGGAACAAAAACTTTTGAATAAATATTATCATCCAACGTTTTATCACCTACGTTATAACGAAGTGAAAGACAGGTGCATCCGGCGGGATCGATGCTATTTATTCTACGCTACAAATGCCGGACATTTACTACCTCTATTATTCGTGTGCCAAAGGTAATCAAACGAATTCAAACAAAAATTAAGCATGAAAAGCTGCCTGCTGCTATCTTTACATATGGCCGAGTGCCTTACATCCTTTCGAAGGCTTCATCACTTGTGTACAAAACAAATACGTTAAGAAACTTCTAGATAAATCATTGATTTCTGATGGAAGAAAAATTATAGATCATGCACTACATGAGATCAAATCTAACACAAAGAAGTTTTAGATTTTCGCGGGATTAGTAAATAAGACGGAAATGATGAGATGATTAAGGTTCCTGTTGCCGGTCGTGCCCATATCCTACTAGTGGAATGTAATAATTACTCCATCCCCCAGCGCGTCAAATCAATTGACAGCGTGTCTGCAGTGTATAACTGTCGTGCAGTAGTATCCGACACGAAAACCAAATCGTCTCTACAGTCTGGCATTTTTGTTTATCTTTGACTTTTAAATTTTCTAGAAATGTTGGTACTTAAAAGAAACAATCTAGCAACCATCAATTTTTTGGTCGAGATTAGTCGTATGTTTTCTTTTTTCCTCTCTCTCTCTCTCTCTTAAAGCATGCTTTTGAGAATGCAGAAGAACAACCGAGCAATTTGGTATAAAGTCACCTAAAACTGCTCTAAACCGTAAAATGTATGGCCGTGAAGCCAGCGACGAAATTTAGAATCACGTATTCTGGGTGTCAAGATAAAAGGTATTCCTACAAGATGTTCAGTATAACTGATTTCGAAAATACAAGGATTATTTTTAAAGTAAGTCCCACTTTTTAATTAGAAGAAAAATGAAAATATTATTAAAAGTTATAACGTAACGGAGCCACATTCTGTGGCGTATTTTATTATATTAAGGACCATGTTTTGGATTAACATTTCGTAAAATCTTGGGCGATCATTACTTTTTCTCTAGATAATTTTTTTATATAAGATACGCAAGATTGAAAGAGGAGCTTTGACACCAATATAAAACATACAGTTTATTTTAATGCAACGGACAAATAGCATTTGATACAGCGATATTCAGTTTTGTGTTGGCTTCACTAGAAACATGCCCTCGAGAAGGCGAATGAGCTGGATATGCCGTTAGGCCGGTTACACACTGGGCGGTTTCGTCCGCGCCGGGAATTTCTCCATAGCCGCCCTTCAGGTAGTGGCGCAAGGGATCAAATGGGAGCTTACACACTGGGCGGAGGGGAAAACCCGCGGTAGCGCTGCCGTCGACAGCAGGTATGCTGCCGCACGCTGCCACTACATTCGACGGTTGTTTGACCGCCCCAGTCCAGACAGTGGCCCATGTGGCCAGATGGGCGCTTGCACACTCGGCGGATTTTCAACCGCCTGTGCGTTTTCAGTCTATGTAAAGTTATCATTTTTTGAATTTAAAAATCGTAATATGAGTTAAGTGGTGATAGATAATGATATTCTCATTTCGTTAGTGGATGCTAGACCAGTTTTAAAGATCAGGACGCTACGAGGAACGCTTGGAAAGAAGTGTGCCTTGAAAGTGAAATGATTTTGACGAAATGTAAAATTAGGAAAAATGCCTTTGGATAGTAAACTATTGATCACGTATTTACATAAATTTTTACCGCTTCAACTAGAACTTGAAAAATATTGAATCACATTTTATAGAAAGGTTTTGGTTTTAAATAGTATATAACTGTGACCTTATATCTTAGACATTTGCCAAGGAACACTTTCAACATTCAAAATTCTGTCGCTCGACATTTTGAGACCTTTTTTTTCTTTTCTTTTATTAACACAGCATTGACAAATACAGTGAGACAAGCTGTTTAGTTAATTCGGCATCATCTTCGCCATTTACTTTCGATTTTTGTTTGTAAAGTAATAATTTTTAAAACACTCAACATATTACAACTTAAGCAAAAATGTTGTAGTCGATTGTGCTTGTAAGAATAAAAGCAATGTAGAGTAAACTCAACAGTGATGAGTCGATTACACAGTGAAGTATATGTATTAGTTACAAATAAATGTAAGTATTAGACATTATATGGCATAGTGTATTTTTCAAACTTTTCTTGTACACCTATTCGTATTCACCTAAAGGAGTTTTCACCCTAATTAACACAAAACAAATATAGG
>JARYHS010013630.1:240194929-240282446 GCA_031002005.1 Vandiemenella viatica
GTTGCACAATTCCTAATCACCAGACTGTGCATCTAACGTCTGCATCCAATTCCAATATTCCCGACATTCTTGATGATAATTTGTCTGTCGGATTAGGATGTTAAGCTTAGCGGCTCCCTTGTTGTCTTTTTGCAAATATATATATATATATATATATACTGCGATATATCCTTTTTCGTTACTTTTCTCATAATCGGTTTTAGGTAATGTTATTCGCAATTTTGATTTATTTAAGATGAGATCATATTTATGCTATATCACACGCTTGAAAATTACTGACTAGGATAATGTACGTATAAATGGAAGGTGGAAGATGTATTATGTGGAGTTCAGTTATAGTTTACAAATAACCTCGGTACACGAGAGCAATGATTTACGATTAATACTGGTATGAAGGATAAGATAAAGAAGGGCTCTTGTATGACATTTATCGACTTGAAAAAGCATTTGAAATGTCTGATTGGAAAAAAGTTCAAAATTGTAAAGAATTCAGGCCTATAATATTGAGACAGAAGAATAATTTATAATCTGTATAAGAATCAGGTGGCTATAATTAAAGGAAAGAATCGTAAGAGCCAAGCATCAGTTAAATTTTGTTTGACCCTTTTTTCTAATTGGCATCACTGTGTGACTGTAATGCACAATGGAAAGCAAACGTGAAATCTCTTTGTCTTTTAATAGAATTTCGTTTTTATTGATTGATACCCAATGCAATAGTATAGTAATCTTATATATATATAAAAATAGACGTGGTTTTTCCTATATTTCACTTTTCAGCCACCACTACCTAGCACAGATCACTGATGTTTGTGGGTGAAAGTAGCATGGAGTTTCCTGTCGGGCACAACGTTGGCCGAATGCCGATAGCTGTGGGGATGTGGGAGATATAATGATTGAAGTTGGTCAGTGCAGGGCGTTTTCATATTTCGACCAAAAATTCGTTTCTCCGTATACTTCTCTTTCCTGCCACAACTACATAACATAGACCTTTGGTGTTGTGTGTGGTAGTAGAATCGTCTTTCCTGTCGTGCACTATGGTTGTTAGATGTCGGTAGCTATGGGGGTGTGGGAGATATGGGGGTTGAAAGTGGTTGACCTGTGGCAATTTCATACTTCTGCCAAAGACAAAAGTGTCATGGTGTATCACTTTTCAGCGAAAACTATAGATCACAGATAACTGGCGTTTGTGTGTAGTAGTAGCACAGAGTCACCTTTCGATCACAACAGCGGCCGAATTTCAGAAACTGTGGTACTGTGGTAGATAAGGTGGTTTTAAGTGGCCGACCAAGGATATTTTCGTATTTCGACTGTCTCCGCATATGTCACTTTTCTGCCACAACTACATAGCATAGAGCATTGGTGTTTGTGTTTGGTAGTAGAATCGTATCTCATGTAGTGCACTATGGTTGTTCGATTTCGGTAGCTATAGGGGTGTGGGAGATATGGGGGTTGAAAGTGGTCGACCTGTGGCAATTTAATACTTCTGCCAAAGACAAAAGTGTCATGGTGTATCACTTTTCAGCGAAAACTATAGATCACAGATAACTGGCGTTTGTGTGTAGTAGTAGCACAGAGTCACCATTCGATCACAACAGCGGCCGAATTTCAGAAACTGTGGTACTGTGGTAGATATGGTGGTTATAAGTGGCCGATCAAGGATATTATCGTATTTCTACTGTCTCCGCATATGTCACTTTTCTGCCACAACTACATAGCATAGAGCATTGGTGTTTTTGTTTGGTAGTAGAATCGTATCTCATGTAGTGCACTATGGTTGTTAGATGTCGGTAGCTATGGGGGTGTGGGAGAAATGGGGGTTGAAAGTGGTCGACCTGTGGCAATTTAATACTTCTGCCAAAGACAAAAGTGTCATGGTGTATCACTTTTCAGCGAAAACTATAGATCACAGATAACTGGCGTTTGTGTGTAGTAGTAGCACAGAGTCACCTTTCGATCACAACAGCGGCCGAATTTCAGAAACTGTGGTACTGTGGTAGATAAGGTGGTTTTAAGTGGCCGACCAAGGATATTATCGTATTTCTACTGTCTCCGCATATGTCACTTTTCTGCCACAACTACATAGCATAGAGCATTGGTGTTTGTGTTTGGTAGTAGAATCGTATCTCATGTAGTGCACTATGGTTGTTAGATGTCGGTAGCTATGGGAGTGTGGGAGAAATGGGGGTTGAAAGTGGTCGACCTGTGGCAATTTAATACTTCTGCCAAAGACAAAAGTGTCATGGTGTATCACTTTTCAGCGAAAACTATAGATCACAGATAACTGGCGTTTGTGTGTAGTAGTAGCACAGAGTCACCTTTCGATCACAACAGCGGCCGAATTTCAGAAACTGTGGTACTGTGGTAGATAAGGTGGTTTTAAGTGGCCGACCAAGGATATTATCGTATTTCTACTGTCTCCGCATATGTCACTTTTCTGCCACAACTACATAGCATAGAGCATTGGTGTTTGTGTTTGGTAGTAGAATCGTATCTCATGTAGTGCACTATGGTTGTTAGATTTCGGTAGCTATGGGGGTGTGGGAGATAGGGGGGTTGAAAGTGGTCGACCTGTTGCAATTTCATATTTCTGCCAAAGACAAAAGTGTCATGGTGTATCACTTTTCAGCGAAAACTATAGATCACAGATCTCTGGCGTTTGTGTGTGGTAGTAACACAGAGTCACCTTTCGATCACAACAGCGGCCGAATTTCAGAAACTGTGGCTTTGTGGGAGATATGGTGGTTGTAAGTGGCTGACCAAGGATATTTTCGTATTTCGACGAAAGGCATGTGTCTCCGCAGATTTCACTGCTGGAACTACATAGCGCAGAAGACTGTGTGGTAATAGTATCGAGTCTCCCATCGTGCACTATGGTGGTTAGATGTCTACAGCTGTCAATATGAATTCTTTACAATAACGAACGAAGTCGTGGGTACCAGCTATCATATTATAAATGTGGAAGTAAGTCTCTGTCTTTTCTTTACGTTTTGACGACTAAATGGCTATATGAATATTGATGGAATTTAACAATGAAATAGTGTAGGAAGGACACAGGACATTTTTTCGGTATAAATAACAGTTTTTAGTCACTAAATTTTAAGAACTTATCGAATGATGAAAGACAGACAGATTCGTGTGTTAGTCTGTAATGTTACGTTGGTTGCTCAGTCGCGCAGTCTGTTAGTGTTTGATTTGTTAATAAATTTCGATAAGAAACAAAACTTATTATTTAGTATAGAAGTCAATTTGCTCTGCACTGTACTATTCATTTGTGTCTTTATAAAAGTTTCTGGCACCAATTTGTCTTCCTTTTTGACATGCCTTACGAACGTAAACCTGGCCTAAGGTGCAGGTCTAGAAGACAATGTGCTGCTATTAGATTATAAGAATCAGATGCTCATGTTGAAGAAAGAAGAAAAAACCAAGCTGAAATAAAGCTATCATCAGTTAACCCCCCCCCCCCCCCCCGCCCACTCACACTCACACATCCCCGTACCTTCCCTTACTTTTCTGTTTTTAAATATGTTGTAAATTGATTCTCTTCAAGAGACAGATTATACGATAGGATGATATAATGATGGCTTTCCATTATATTATGTCGACTCGGTGTTGTTTGGGACAAATCTTACGTTACTAACAGTTTTCTATATCCAATTCTGGCAATGAAACTCCAAGTCCACGCGTACGAAGTCGCGGGTAACAGCTAGTATACAATACAATAGAATTTGAGAATGTCTCATTCACTAAAATATTCTTAAATCTTTAATCGCTTTTGTAATATGACTGAATTCAGTTTACATGGAAGTTTTTCTTCTCATTATTCAATATGAAACGTTACATTTCCAGCACTTCATTGTGCTGTAATTTATGATACGTACTTTGCATCATGATTTGTCGTTTAGGTACTCCGGTCAGTGACCTATACCGTCATAACAGGACGGGTTACTACTTGTATTCTTCTTCAATGGTTCTCATGGAGGTACTACTCTTGCTCTTGCTTCATTCAGTTTTAAATGATAGGCTGCAATATCCACACATATATTCAAACAGTGGTAGGTGTTTTTTTCACGTTTCTGATCGCAGTTTCCATTTTTATCGGATGAAATTGATTCTTAAATAAAAGTGACACCCTTGATGTTGGTACGAAACAGGTTAACGACCATGTAATGCACATAGCTACTTCCCATAAAAATATCATATTTCTTTACCACTGCTGACCAAGGAATATTAACATATTGCTGAGTAGTTAAATACCACCGTCTGACATTTTCACCTGTTTGTAGACTTTATTAGAGGAGAGAAATTACACCGCCTTATTGTTAAACCATTCCAGTTATATGACGTTATCACCGGCCTCTACTCTGTAATCATAGGAACCTCGACCTGTTATTTCTCACAATTCCAACAATTATATTCGACCGCCATGTCATACCTGTATGATTCGGACCAATCGTCAACAAATAATTTGTGGTTATGGTACATAGGAAAATCATCCGCTTACATAAATTTCGAAATCCAAAAATTTCGAAATCCAAAAATTTCGAAATCCAAAAATTTCAAATTTTATGTTAAGAAAACTGACATAAATAAAGCTGCATAGTGGTAGATCAATGAAATAGATGTACAAAAATTATTCTATATTTTTCTCTGGTATTTTATCAAGAGGAATAAATGTTGTTAGGAGGAACTAAGTAACTTGCAGGATATCCCTGTGATCGCTGATGAAATATTAGGTATTAGGCTGTAGGTGAGATTTATAACATACGAGTACTTTTGATCCCATGATTCTAAATGGAATCACTACTTTTTGGAATGAAGTATATAAGTAAAAATACCTGTAACACTGTCTGAATGTTTAAAGTGCAGGCCGGTAGTAGGGATGTCATACGAAATCAACAATCAAAATAAAATTGCACATCAATAACTGATCGTGATGGAACAACGAACAGTTGTAATCTATCGGCAACAAAACTAGGAATTACGATGCCAACTGAATTTATTCCATGCATTGCATAAGGAATCCACAAAGGACAAGAAGTTTAGTAAAAACTGGATGCTGTTAACCATTTCCTCAATTGCAAGTTAATACATTTTTTTCTAGAGCTTAATGATACACCATACAAATTTTTTATTTATTTATTTATTTATTATTATTATTGTTATTATTTTTGCCGTACGCGTTTCACACTTGCATTCCGAATGTGTAAAAAAAAATTCACGATGACTCCAGTTAAAACTGAGCGATAAAGTAAATCCTGACTATGAGAAAATGATACAGAAGCAAATGTAAGTAAAATTAATTTCAACTGCACTTCATATTGTTTTCATAAAGAAATGTAACTAATAAATGTGCAAATATCACACAAAAGCCGTCTAAGATGCTCTGAGAAATGAAGTGAAACGCGAGCGCCAAAAAATAAAATAAAGTTCAGTTACATTGTCGTATCATTAATCTTTATATATAAAAAGAAATTTAGTGATTGCAATTGAAATCACTGGGCCGGAAACAGTTAAAAAATGTTTGAGGCAAGATTGTGATCTACCACCACAAGCATTCTATTTTGTGTATAAAGGAAGCAATCAAGAAAGTAAAAAGAAAAAATTTTAATCTGACATAAGTATTCAAGAAGAAACAATTAGTCTATGCTGACGATATTGTCCTGCTAGTAGACAAGAGTGAGAATACTGAGAAATTTCTTAATGGCAACATTAAAATACTGATAGAATAATTTGAGCTAATTATAAACCAAGGAAGAAAGAAGTTGTGAAATGCAACAGAAATAATATGAACAACACTAGATTAAATATAAATGCAGGATCCGAAGTCGTCAGAGTGGCTTTTTTTTTTTTTTTTTTTTTTTTTTTTTTTTTTTTTTTTTTTTTTACTTGTGGCTCTACACCTCGACAACGTCGATGTCATTAGAGGCGGTATGGGTGGGATTGAGGACGAGGAACGGGAAGGAATTCGGCCAGGGCCTTTTGAAGGAAACATCCCGGCATTCGCCTGGAATGATTTGGGGAAACCATGTAAAACCAAAATCTGGATGCCCGGACGGGGATTCGAACCCGCATCCTCCCGAATGCGATGCCAGAACGTTAACTGTTCACCCACCCCGCTCGGATCCGCCTCATAAACTACGGATATCACAAACAAAAATTCACTTATCGACACCGAACACAGTTATACATACAGATCGCAACACAACATTCATCCAATAATGTAAATGCTCCGAATGCGATAAATCCGGTTCTTTCACGAGTATGGCACATGTCCTCTTGTAATTACACCTGACTCCTGTGCAGAGATGCTCGTGTCTCGTGGTCTGCCTGGGCTGATACGGAACAAAAAGGAATCTTTTAGTTTTAAATAACGCCTTAGGATTCAGAAGAATGTGTCTAAAACTGTGTGTATGGAACTGAAATTGTGACTTTATGAAATATGCGCCTGAAAAAAAAAACTGTTTACGTGTCTCCCATTGATAAAATTCGACAGTAATAGATGTATCAAGTTCGTTCTCCAGACTGCCGTTAGCAAGTGTTGAATACTTTACTGTCGACTCAAGGCTGACAGCCGTCAGCGTTGAGTGCCTCTTACCACAGCGAGCGCCCACTATACCAGTTTCTCTATATGTAATCATAAGAGTAATGGTTTCGCTCTGAAGGACACTAATTCACCTGCCTGGTCGACAATTCTATTTAGAATGTCTGCATGGGAATAAAACTACATGATAATTCGAGAATAGAGCGGTCCATAGAACCATGACGTTGTTACTAGCTGTATGATCAAAAAAGGAAAATGCCATTTAAATATTCATCTGGAAAGAAGCAGGACATGGAAACCAGTCTAGTGTGATATGCAAATTACCAGTATGAAAATCGATTACAGTGTA
Organism: Vandiemenella viatica; assembly: GCA_031002005.1. NCBI lineage: Eukaryota > Metazoa > Arthropoda > Insecta > Orthoptera > Morabidae > Vandiemenella > Vandiemenella viatica. The sequence goes on from JARYHS010013630.1 coordinate 240,201,820, forward strand.
AAAACCAAAATGTAAATTAAAATTGTAAAAGGATAAGTACAGTAAATTGATTGTGATAATCAAAGTTGGCATATGTGCCATAAAATAAGCTTGACAGTAACTAAAAGAAAGCAGCTGGTGCGGCGGAATGTGTGAGTGTAACACTGTATGTTAAACATGATATGAGCTTTGAGCAACAAGGTATTTTTACTTGTCTTAAGCTCTTCATAAGCAGAGATATATACTTGTGGCGAATTTTAGCGGAACTGCTGAGGCCTGTAATAGAAAGACAACGTTAATAACAAACTGTGACGCCGGAGTTCATCAAAAGACTTGCTACAAAGTAAAATTCCTCTCGACAGAAATGAAACCTCCCATTTCCTCGTCTTTTTGTGCCCTTTCTTTCAAAGAGAAAAACTTTGATAGCTTGGAGTAAGTAAATAGAAAAGTTAACTCATCAAATTTTCAGGTTGCATGTTATTATGATACTAAGAAGCGTTTGGAATAAACTATGCGAGCGTGTTCTCGTGCCGCCCTTCAAGTTTTAATGATTATTACAACTTCCGCCAAGTCCACAAATAGACTATGACTCGCAGTGCTGAAAGCTTTTTGTAGAGGAGTTAACATGATAATCCGAAATCGCAATTTTATAACTTGCTTAGCCAAAAGAAAAATACCGCCAAAACTTTATTCATTAAATAAAATTTGCATCCCAATACCGCGCAGTGAGTTAATACCTGTTTGAAGAGCATTCCAATAGTTACACAATAGTGGAAACACTAAGCAGAACGCAAACGGAGCGGAAACACTAACTACGAAAATATACTAGAATATGATACATTATTAGTCGCATGGTCTACATGAGCACTATATAAACAAAGTTTCATTGGTGTGAGAAACCAACTAGATACAACTAAACAATTTTTTAGGAACCGCATTAGCAATTTTTTGCTAATTTTTGAACAAATTTAAAACTGATAAAACAGGAAATCAATAAGAATGCAAAAAGAGTCAACCACCAATTCCGAAAATTCATTCAGTATAAAATGTTAGGGCATTAAACGGTGTTTCGCTGCCAATCCAATTATCCTCATAAAACAATACCGGGACTCAAACATAACAGAAAGTTTCGTGGAATTTGTAATTTCAGTTTACCAATTATTTCGAGTCATGGGAATTTACTGAGAATAATAATATTCGAGCGTGTGATTAAAAACTCGCCCTAATAAATAAATAAAAATATAGTAAATATCAGTGTCGACGCAGAGAATTTTTTATGTGAATAGTTAAGAATTTTTAACTCTATCCCTGCAGTAAAAGATGAAAATGTATCCATTTCCCAGATCATTAATCGAGAATACAGTTCCTTTGCCATCTCGCACAGCACTCCTTGTATCACAACCTGAGATTGATTGACTTTGTCATTTGTCGAAATTGAAACTGAATCTCAAACTAACGTAGAAATTATGATTATAAAAGGTCGAATTTTTAAATAAATAAATTAGAACAAAAATAATATGCTCCAGTTGCGATTTAAGCGAACGCACTGATCTCTAGACCATTGCTGCAAACAGAGTTTTTGAGACTTGAAGGTAATTATATCAAAAGCTGAAACTTAAAATATTCAGATGTCTTCATGCTGTAAGTTTACAGACTATATATACGTTGCTATGAATACCTCCTCCTTTCATGATATACCGATCCAGTATGGCTTGAAACTTCTTCCTAGTCACATCCCCAAAATAACTAAATTTTTTAAATGTACTGAATCATAAAATTGCGAATTAAGTAATTTTTCAATAATAAACAACATCTGTTCAAAAAAAAAAAAAAAAATCAAAATTAGTGAGTAACATTTGTGATCTTTCAATTGTTAGACTCTCTCCATGGTTGTTGCTAAGGCACAAAGATAACGTTAGGTTCTCGACACGGGATTAGTTGGTTCAAATACCGGTGATGAGTAAATGCTCATAAGCAAAGTAAGAGACGTAAGGCGCAAAGTTCATAATCGCCAGATTGTATACAAAAGCCTAGGTTAAACCTTAAACCTCTACACAGTGCGTGTGCAGTGAGGGAATGCGACATCGATTGCCTCCATGGCACGCCGACCCCTCAAATACACGTTACGAAGCGGCCTTTGACTTTTGTGGCTTAAAAGGGAGAATCCATTTAAAAAAAGTGGGAGAGTGAAATAGACTGAAATTAAATTACACATCTATGGAACGTTACGAAATCTCACCAGACAGAACTATATAACAGTAGAGCCTTTAAACGTAACGAACACAGCTTATGTTTAAATCTAGTTTATATTTACCTTCATTGTTTTTGGTAACCATAGATTGCGCCAATTTCTTTCGGCTCGTAACCCAACTTTCAGAAACAATGATTCCATGACGCCCTTCTTAGATGAAGTGTACCATATCGCATAAAGAAAAACATTATTACTATATTAATAAACAAGGATGTAATTAAATCCACAGTTAAGTTACGCTCTCTGAATTGCACCTATGAAGTAGATGTTTGATTAACGTATGCCATTTATTTTCACTTGCTGTATTACAGAAACTGAAGAATAACATAGCAGAATGTGAAGCCTGGAGTAGTAGCATGATCTTTGGTATTTTCTGAAGTACAACGATGTTTATGTAATTTAAATATTTCTTGCGCTTATTACGTTCAACTGACGTATTTAGATAATATTAATGTTTTAAATTTCGCATAACTGAATAAATAAATAGATGAAGACAACAAACGTAACATAATCCCAAGAAAGGTAGTGTGATCTTTTGTCACTCTTTGTTGAAAGGAGTGACCATCTGAAATACAGTGTGATCCGTGGCCCATAATTTTTCCGTCTAGAAATTATTTTGATTACTTGCTCCATCTCTCGGTACATATATCATCAGCTGTTTCCGCAGATTTTGATCTGGATCATTGGTTCTAAAAATTTGAATACATCATCCAAATTGATGCTGCCGGTGATACCGGTTCATACCTCTCAGACAGGGGCGTAGCTACTATGGGACTAGGCGGTGGAGTGCACCGGGGACCCTACGCTCAGGGGGCCCCCAAGCTTACCTCTGGGGACCCTCTCACTAAGCTCCCCCTCACTGTTCAGGGGGCCCCAACAACTGTTCAGGGGGCCCCTAAGCACAACTCAAGGGCCCCATCCTCAGCTCAGGGGGCCCTTACCAGTAACACAAAGCAAAAAAAGGTCGCCCATCTGGCCTGAATGCCCAAAATAATTTTTTTGCACCGGGGCCCTTGTTGACCGAGCTACGCCACTGCTCTCAGACACACGCAGCTTGCTTACAGATTACAGATTTAGATATCAACAATATTGATGTACTATTTATATAGTTTAACTAACAAATACATATAACGTAAAATGCTATTAGTTAGAGGGCTGAGCTCGGTGTAATGACATTATTTTTTTCGATATTTGGTGCCTTATTTGTCATCATCAATCTTAAATCGCACCGTTCCCCTAGTGAGAATCTGTTTCTTTTCTTAGCTAATATATTGCTGATTACACTAAATCTTCTTTTGGCTAGATGTGATCATTGGAATACAATTTAAAAGTTCTTTGATGCAACCGTTAAAGCAGACTATAATACTGTCCCTAAACGCCCCCTTGTTTATCTCGGATCAGAAACTCCCTCTACGTTCTTTTCAACGCCACTGGTGATGTATATGAAAGATTATGGCCACTCGCATCAGAAACCAAAAATGTTAAACAAGTGATAAGTTGCGGACGCTAAATGCAGCAGTGGAGATGGCAGGGTTGAATTGGAATCCACAAGGAATACGAAGACGATGCACTGCTGAAGCCCTGGGAAGAAAGAATCACATTTAGCCGCAAGCATGCAGAAAAGGAAGTTATTCTTGGATGTCATATGTTCGACAGGAAGTGATGGGATATTAGTCACGTACTCAGCATTATGAAAATAAAACAAATCTGTTCAGTTACGGTTTTAAGGCCTTATTTAGCAGGAAATAAATCTCGTTTTTTATATAATTATTTTTCTCTACACAATAAATCATTGCATAACCCTCTTGCCAGCAGAAAATATTTAATAACAATTCGACTGCTTAAACATTATCACACAAATTTAAATAAATTAACTTTATTTTCTTCTATTACCTCGAACACAAGAAACTTAACAAATGAATGATAATGGAGAGGCTGTTTAATTATAATCGACGACCCTGAGGGGGCGTCCATTAATTACGTGGGCCGAAATTAGGGGCAGGGGGTCCGGCAAAATCTCCCCAAGGGAGGTCGATGAAAATCTCATGTCATCTTTTTATTTCAGATTGCCGCCTCCCCTTCAAAGAATATTCTGCCTCCCTCGGCCGTAGAGTTCAAAAGAAGAAAAAACATAATCTCACGTCAGAGGGCGAGGGAGGGGGGGGGGGAGGGTCCAACCAGATCTCACAAAATCTCACCAAAGAGGAGGAGGATCCACATCTTGAGAAAAACTACTCAATTAAATGCGTTACGTTAATATTGTTTCTATTAAAACAATTATAACACGTAATCGTATGTAATGAGGAAATAGTTGAAAAGAGATTCTGTAAACACACTCCCACTTCAACCAAACAAATGAAAAATTTAAAAAAATTGAAATTCTGTAAATAAAAATTTAGAATTCTTAGCTGCAACACTAGAACTTCCAGTTGTAAACGTTCTTACATGCCAAAAATCGAAATCACTTTCTCATGCGTTGAACTATCGTCTAACATCCCCTTTATGAAGTGAAACTATTTCCGTGACATAAATTTTTAATGAGAGCATTTGATTTCTAAAGCCATTCTATAGGAGCAGGAGCATAAAGAGAAAACTTTTTTAACACACGAGTTCATATAAATTCATTACTCGATATCTCAAGGCTAGTTCTCATTTTAAAAAATATATCACTTGAAAATTACGAAGCTTATCGTCATCTATGTAGCTTCAATAGCAAATATAAATTAAATGGTGCAGACCGAGGCATATAAAGATGAATGCAGTCATCCTCAAAAACTAGATTATAAGAGGAGAGAATAGATTTAATGTAGTTTAAGTTCAGAGTGTTAACATAATTTGGCTCATTCTCACAAGATTAAGAAATGAAACTGAATAAAATTTGTAAAATATGAGGGAAAGTTTCAAACAAATCTAGCTGAAACACAGCAGTAACACACCAATTAATATTGAATTTTTATATATACTAGCGAACACGATAAAATAGTTACTCAATTAATTAAACTGATTTATTATTGCTTTTAAAATTAAACATGCAATAGGTCTGAGTAAAAGAATTAAAAATGATAACCACATGACATGCACAGTATGATTTTAAAGCGTTAAGCACTCTATGTAAGTATACAATAATTAAATTTGTCACGTTAGTTGTAACCGAGTTCTTGAAATGTAAATCAAGGAACGTCTAGAATCCCATCTACTCAATCAATTATAAAGACCGAGTAAAATTTCCTGAAGCTTCACCTTTGCGCAGGGTAAAAATGGTTAATAACTGAAGAGAGAAGGGTGAAAAAAAGAAATTTAAGTGGCATACTTGAGGAGTTTGTGAAAAACATCGTTACTAGCGTAGGGGGCGTCCATTAATTACGTGAAGTATTTATCCGGAATTCCGGACCCCCCGCCCCCCCCTTTTCTTGTGAGACTTCGTGAGATTTAATCGGATCCCTCCGACCCTGTGAAATTTTGACGGAGACACCCCCCCCCCTTACGAATGGACCTTGCAACTTTTTAAAACCTTTTTTACCCCCCTAAAATCGACTTTCGCGTCATTTGTAGACCATTTTTTTAGCTCTACCATTCTACAAGAATTTCAAAACCTCACGCGAGATTTCCGTTGACCCTCCCCCTCCCCCTTGGTGAGGTTTCGTGTGATTCCGCCGGACCCCCCCCCTTTTCCTTCACCTCACGTTATTAATGGACGACGCGACGGTTCGAAACCCCGTATGGGCATCCAGATTTGGGTTTTCCATGGTTTCTCAAATCACTCCAGGCAAATGCCGAGATGCTTCCTTCTAAAGGCCATGGCCGAATTCCTTCCCATTTCTTGCCCCCCCCCCCCCATCCTTTCCCGTCTCTAAAGACTTCGCTGTTACGAGACGTTAAAAAATATTAATGGGCGTCCCCTTAGTGCGCCGTTTATTAGGCAAGTTAAAGTGTTACGTTTTATGAACTTACATTCTAGTTTCAGATATCTTCTTTCGTCAACTCAAAACGAAAAAAGTAAATTTTCATTTTCATTGAGATAATTGTTTGCATAAAATTTCGCTTTAGCTTTCAAATATTCACTTCTTTTTCATAACTGGTCATTTCTAAGAACGTAACTCAAATGTCAAGTTGACCTTTATAAGTCACGCAAACCGCTAAATAATCAATTGTGTTGCCTTACTAATGCACTGGATCAACATGCAAACGCCCTTGAAATTTATTTACATCCTGAAGTATTTTATCACTTCGAAAACAAAATGACATTGGAAATTTGTTTATAACCATTACTGATGGATTCGCGTATTACTTTATTTCCATGTAACATATGTAGCTGTTCACATTATCGCATACACTAACAGTGAAATTCCAAATAGTTAGTCGTAGATGAATACGCTCAAATGAAACTGCGTTATTTATGCGCTTATAACGGTGGATACTTTATAGTCCGTTTCTGGCGATTTCAACGTTATAGGCTAATAATCGTATGCGCTTCGGCATCGAAGCAGAGTAGAGTTAGTTTGTGGCAGCCGTCACCAGGTGGCAGACCTGTTCAGCGATTGGATCAGAGAGATCACAATTAGTACGTAGAAGGAATGAAAATATACAGTATTTGTAAATAATTGTTAACGTCAACGTAGTTTTTTTGTCAGTACATGTGTCTTTGCACTTTGAAAGGTGAAAAGGTATGTATCACTATGACATATTACGACAGACCCACTAATGTTGCGCAATCATCCTCAACACGACGGAAGGTGCATATCCTGCAGAGGGCAATCAGTGTTTGGTTTGTACAATATTTTCTATACTTACCCATGTGCAGAGTAAATTGCACATTTTTCTTTCTCAAAAATATATATCTTACAAACATGGTAACAGTACAGACAGTGGAAGCTGTACACTTAAAACTCATCGCATTAATTTCCTTCATTTAATTGTGACAAGCTTTCAAGTGTTCTCCCTACCGTCCCCACCAAAAATATATGTCCCAGTAATGGAGGATATCATTTTGAAATAATAATTTTAATAATATTCACATGGTGTTCACAGATTAAGAAAGCGCTATACACTCAGCGCTAATTTGTTTTTACCCAACCTCCTGTTTAAACTACTATTCTAGTTTACTAATAATAAATGTCTTCTAAAATGTTTATAATTTGATTATCTATTAGCTAAGTGCACTGTTACCGACATCCATACTGAAAATTTATCTTTCCAGATATTTTCAAATCACTAATTAATATTAACATCTTTTAACGTCGTTATTATCAGTATCACAAACAGTGTGCTTCTTGTTTTTAGCGCATTACCTAGTGTAATCAAGTGTGTTACCGCAGTAAGTTTTCAATTATGGTGTTGATATGTACTCCTAGGTATTGTAAATCCACTACCTGAATAAAATACGTACGAGATGTCAGGATGAAAATGCTGGGAGATTTTTCCTGATACTGAAGATCATTTTAAAACACTAAAGACGTGCATCCTATCCTCACTAAATACTGAGAACAATGATATAGAAGCTAGGTCGTATGACATGCAGGTTTGAACTCAAATTGTGGCTTGGCCTACTATTTACTTTCATTTTGGTACTTTCAGGAATTTGTTCCGTGAATACTACCCTTGAACAATTTTGTCACTGGTCCTACGTTTTTTTAATAATAATAATAATAAATAATAAAACGTAAGTCTTAGTTAAAAAACTGCGGTGCGTCATACGTAATATTATTTCATTGCCATAGTTATTGTCATCACAATTAAACATCTCACTGTTGATACATGTATGCTTATATCAAGTAGTAATTACACATCAGTGTAGCTTTTAAATATGAAATGGAAATATACGCCTTTCTCACAACTACTGATCGATTAAGTCTTCACCCTAACACAACACAGGCCAAAAATTGGTAGTATCTTAACATGCACTGTTCTGAAATAATACTGTATATCAACTAACAAGCAGTCATTACAACTATGACATTAACATTCGGAAAGTAGCATCAAATACGAATAGCATCAATAAACGATGTAATAGCAAAAATATCCAATCAAGTGAGAACGATTTAAAAAGATTTTGTTCTACTTCCGATTTTTGATGAAAATATTATTTCTAATCATATTAGGAACGCTTTAGGCTCTTGTTAGAATCTTAACTAATTACTTAAGTTGAAAGTCGTATCAGTTCAGCAGACAATATTTTTCTAAAATACATTTAAAAAAATCATTGGTTTCTTTACAGTGTTCTACCATGGTGCAGACACAATGATAGAAGAAAAATTGTTTCATAGGATTATAAATCTTTATAAATGTGTTGATTTTCTAAATGTGCTTTAATATAAAATTAAATTCTCAACCTTTCATCAGATTTAAAGTTTTGCGCAGGCTAAAACAATATGGCATCACTATTTTTTTAATATTTAAGTTTATTAAATTAGATTTGAATGGTACCCTGCACAATCAGAAACCAAAATTTTCATTTCTCAGGCGAATCTCAGGTTGTTATTTCTATTGTGTGCAGTGACAAGAAGAAATTTAAGAAGAACTTTGAAATATTAACTGAAGCATTGTTGATCTTCTGTGATGAACCCGAAGTAGTGTTGTAAAAAAACGGTTTTTTTTCTGGCTTGAAAAAAAACATGAAAAAAAACTTTGAAAAAAAAAACATGTTTTTTTCTGGAACACGTTTTTTACTAAATCTCAAATTTGTAAGGCAGTTATCGTTTAAAATGACTGTTTTAGAGTTTATTCTAAGTACTTGTCTTAGTTTAAAATCTACTATATTTTTCTGGTTCAGTAGGAAAAAAATACGAAAATATTGGCAAAATTGACTGAAATTTTCTTTATGAACGGAGATTTCCCGAAGAGACTAGGTTGCGCGAGAAGGAATTTCCATTCCCCAGCCCTACAAAATTACCTACAGATCTTTAAAAAAAATTAGGAATTTAAAATTTATCCACGTTTTTTTGCCTTATTGGGTTTTCCTTATATTCGTATACTTGTTAACTCTCAGAGTATAGTGGTACTGACTCATTAAATTGTCAGTAAGAGAGCGTGCATAAACCACATAGCTCCATTTTAGCCTCCTGTGAACCCCCTCTCCTCCCCCACGTAGCCCTACGTGGGTTTTGCCTCTCCCCCCCCCGCTCACGAAGCACATAGCTTTCTTCCGTTTTGATTCCAGAAGACATTCTGTACTGTTTTCTCTTGTCAGACTACTGTAAATTACATACGGATATAATTAACTGAGGGAAATAAATACTCGCATGTTGTTGTGAGTTCAGTTCCTCATTTTAACTGTGAAAAATGTTACGAAAGGAAAGTTACGTGGCCTGGCTCGGAATCCGCCCCCCCCTCTCCCCACGTAGCCCAGCGTAACCTTCCAGCTAACCCCTCCTCCCTCTGGACCGAGCCACGTAGTTTGTGCACGGTCCCTAATTATGAATCGTTTCCTTGCAACCGTTGGTGTAAACAAACGATTGAAAAGAAGTAAAGCTCCTATTTTGTATGATAATAGATTTTAATTCAAACTTAAAAGACCGTAATACAGAACTATCGGCACAGTCTTTATGCACAGTGTGTACTTTGCTCACAATTTAAAATTGCAATCTCAAAATCTTTTGCGTACAGTACAAGAACAACCAGTAAAAGAAAATTTAACTATTTCTGAAGTTATGGATCTAGAGGAGACAGAAGAAAAGACAGAAAATTCCGACACCGACCGAACTAGTGTTGGTAGTGCTGATACTAGTGAATGTGGTACTGACATAGAGCAGTGGTCCGCAACCTTTTCCATCTCGCGGCACACCATAAGGTTATCCATAAATCTCGCGGCACACCTTACCGGACGGATGGTTTTGCATATACAGCCTCCAAACACGTAAAAAATAATAGCTACAAACAGCGGTTGCATAAAATTAATAATCAGGCAGTTTTACATTACTATTAAAGTAAATAATTGTACACATACCTTCAATGTGACACCTGTGCCTGCTTAACTGCACACGGGTGACTGATTCGTCCAGAAATCGTTGACAGTGAAAGACTCATTTCTTTATCAACGGATTTGAGTATTTCCCTCTTGGATGTTTTAATCTCAGTCAACGTCGAGAAGCCCAATTCACATAAATATGTAGTTGAAAATGGCAATAAAACATTAACTGCCATGTCGGAGATAGCCGGATATTCATTCCTTATTGTTAGCCAAAAAGTATCTAAAGGAACTTCGAGAAGCTTTAATTTCAAATTCTGTCAGCTTTTAAATCTGCGAGTTCCTCTCGAATATTAATTGAAAGATGTTCCGAATTTGCAACGAATGGATCACGAACCCAGTCGAAATCTTCAACTCTTTCCCCAAAGTACTTTTTGAATCTCTGTTGCAAGCCTTCTAATTGTTCTTTAATAAGTCCACCACCATTTTATTACCGTCATCAAGTGACCATACAGTCGGGAACATCTCATACGACCCATTTTCAATCCTCTGTAACCGAATCCAGCTTGTTCTCAAATCCTTTAATCTTATCCATACTAACAAGAATATTTTCGTTCCTACCTTGTATTTTGATGTTCATCTCATTCAAGTGTACGAAAATGTCGGAAAGATATGCCAACTTACATAGCCATTCGCCATCTGCGAATAAATCCGTGTACTTATGTTTATCAACAGTCAAAAATGCCTGGACCTCTTCTCTAAGTTCAAATATTCGCGTTAACACCTTTCCTCGTGACAGCCAACGTACTTCTGTATGTAGCAGGAATGTAGTGTGTTCCGAACCCATTTCCTGACATAAAACGGTATAACTAGCTTCCTGTACTTTTTCCGAAACACGTACTGTAGCGGTCATAAAAGTTCTTTGTTTTTTTTTCTAATTTTCCAACAACCTACGAAAATAATTGACATCTTTGTTTAACAGAGAAGAATATTTTGTTGACAAAAGTCGTTTCACTTTACTGGGAACCATTGCAGCGTTGCTGAGTTTTTCATCACATACGATACACTCGGGGATTGGGCACGTTTTTTCACCACACCAAGAAAACCCATAGGATATGTAACTATCACTATATTTCCTCTGCATTAACTTTTGTTTCATTCTTTCTGGCTCAACAATATCATCAGTTGCACTCATAGACGGAGCACTCCGTTCAAAGAATTTGTCCATCTTGAAGAAATAAAATTCTGCGAATTTTAATAGAAAATATCAAGACGAACTACTAACACAGTTTTCAGACCACTTCAGAGCACAGCTATGATAAAACTGAAGTAACTGAAAGAAACGGGATTTATACACTTCAAAGAAGCCACATTTACGGTGACGATTGTTTTTACAGTGATGTCTAACAATGCCCGGTGCAAAGGTACAGCAACAAAATAAATAACATTTAATTTATTAAAATACGACTATACGTAGAAATTCGCGGCACATGACACTAAAATGTAATTAATAAAAAAAAAATTGGCAATTTATTCCTTATAACTGGTAAAATTTCGCGGCACACCTTTCACCTTGCCGCGGCACACCAGTGTGCCGCGGCACACCGGTTGCGGACCACTGACATAGAGGATGAATAAAATTATGTTACCTACATAGATACACTTATGAATCATTATGTGAGACATTATATGATTCAGTAAGACTTAAAACACACTTGTAAAATGGAAGTTCCTTAAATAAAACTATAATTTATCAAATTTATTGTTTTCTGAAAAAAAAAAAAAAAATTTAGAAAAAAAAACACGGGTGCTAGGTTTTTTTTTTCATGTTTTTTTTTCACAAAGCTGAAAAAAATTTTTTTTTTTTCAGTTTGCAACACTAACCCGAAGGTAAACTAATTGGCGCTGATTTGCCGAGTAAAAAGAGTAATACAGAAAACATATTCGAACTAGAAGCAATGTCTCGCAAATAGCCGATAGGTTCTAAATGCGCCAGGGCTCTAATGATCCAGTTGACGACGAGGCCTAAAACCCAAAAAACAACAACTTCTAAATGCGTCAATAACACACATATACGTAATGAACCATCAACTAAAGAGTAATATGGATCAAACAATTCATTATGATCCTGCTAGCTTACCACGAATGTGAAACGGTGGCCTGGAATAAGACTCGAATGAAGTAAGGAAAATTCTCGCCTGTTTTTGGTCTGTATGCACTGAAAATTTAGTGCATTGCAAAAATTAAATCAATCAACAACATCCATAAACTTTCATTCAACAATGGAAAAACAGTCGAGGAAACATGTTACATTATTACACCTTTACATGATGCTATTTTGTAATTTCGTAAAAGGCGTACTAGATCATTGTTTGTCTAAGATAGAAGGACCAGTAAGTTTTCATCCCAGTCTTGTTGTATGAGTTAAGAGGTATGCGATGAGTAGAGTGTAGTGCGTTGTTCTGTGTGTCGTGCACATGAAAATAAAAGCAGCAGGATCGTGCAGATGCCAGCTTATTCAGGCGTACTTTTCCGAAAGACGCAATATGAATCATCAAGTCTTACCTCTCCATCCCGCAGACGAATACCCTCACTTTGGTATTTAAGCCAGGCGTCTGGTAATCAAACTGGTGTTAAAGAAACGAGCACCGTCTTCTCTCCAACCCCGCTTGCCAAGTTTCCAGTGAGGAAAATATCTTCAAATGCCGGCGATGAAACCAAGGAATCAGGCAATACACTCCTACTTTATTTATATATGTCACAACTGCGGTCATAACAGTAATATTAAGGCCAAAGACCTAACAGACTGTCAAAAATGTTAAATAATTAAAAGATGGCACTAAGAAAGTACTAATACTTTTTTATCCTCAACCGTTATATTAGTTGTTTGTGTTGTTTGTGTGTTGTATGTTCAGTGTAGTATGCTGTTAGTGTTGTGAATGAATGAAATATAGAAGGGAGAAGGTGAAAACCTGTGACGGCCCATTCAGGACTATTATCCGAAGGACACTAAGGGGGTCGTCAGGCTTAACGTCCCCATCCTAGGGGCAAATCACATCTTCTACCCTGATGATGAAAATTTCCTCCAGCACCAGAACTCAGCCGGCTAACCATCACGGTGCCACAACCAACAGAGTGAACAGGTCGGGTAAGCAATTGCCATGAGACCATGCGTTGTGAGTGTAGCTGTGTTCTTGGGATAGGCCTCTCACACACGGAGTGTGTCCGTTGTGCCCTCTTGTGTGAGGTCGGGGCCACGGTATCGACTGCAGCGCCGCCACGTGTACCTCAGTTCCATCTCGAGTCGGAAAGTTCGCCCCCTTCTTCCTCCTCCGCTGCCTCCCCCACCCCCTTATTCCTCTTCTACCAACCTCCCATCCCGCCTGTCTCGACTCAGAATTCAGTTTAAAATATGGTCTCATTCCAGTAACACTCTTAAAACTTTAGTCATCTGTTCTCAAGTTTAGCCTTTGTGTGAGTGTGTCGCTCTCTTTAATCATTCCGCTCACATTTAGCACGAAACCACAAACAGCCTCGACCACGAAACTTTGAGGTAGAAATCCTAATTTAAATTCACATTTTTCTCATTTATTATTATTTTACCTCAGTTTTTTTCCTTGGCATAGAGAAAAGACACAAGTAATTTTCTCTTGAATATGCAAAACAAAAGCATGAGAACATTGTTAGTGTTCTTTTTACCGTAACATTATACGGCGCAAATGTATCCACGAAAGTGTGGTACTTAACAAAAACATCGTCGTTACTCTAAAAGAAAGTGGGTTACTGTGTAACAGATGTCATCATAATATAAATTAGAATAGCCTTCTTTCTAGCAATATCTTTGGTATCTGATAAACACAGAACCGTGTCTAAAATACATATTTAGAACAGCAAGAATGATTATCACAGGAGCTTATAACTGTGGCTCCAATATAATCGTTAATTAAGAACATTTATATTGACATAAGAAAACTGCAGAACTAATCCGAGCGTGAACTAGCATAGACAATACAGCAAAAATGGTTGCCGAAATATGGTATGAGAATCCCAATTAATAACTTCTGGTAGAAAATCGACCAAATTATTCCTCAAATCCTAGGGATGTGAACATAAATCAAGAAGAAATATTCGACTCGTGATTGTGAGGTATCTGCGCTCTGCTCAACTGTTTTTGTTCCAAGTTTAAAAAAATCTGTTGACAGAATCAAGCATACAGCATATGAGTATACAAATCGTAATGGCTATTGGTTGCAGTAGAACCTTCGTACGCATCTAAGCCGATCTTCCGTTTGAGCGTGCTCTGAAAAGAAAAAGGAAATTTTGGTCTAACAAGTCTGTTTTGAAATAGTTACAGTGATCAGTAAAGCACTCGGCATTTTACATGTCCTCACACGTATGTGGATTGGCTTCGGACTTTATAATTATTAATAATATTTTAGAGAAAAGCTACTAAGTTGGCGGATTAAAAAAATTGAAGAAATAATTCAAATAATATAATTTGCGAATTGACTTTTGAAGGAGATAGTAAGCCACTTCACAACTTTGAGCTTCATATTAAAAAGCACGATACAGCTATCCGTGAGGTGATCTCACCAGAAGATTAATGAATTCGTATATAAACCTCTGTATATTTAAAATATGTAAACAAAGCATGAGCGGTTTTGTACCGGTAGTTTGTGCTATTGTTGAATCAATCTAAAATTATATTACGTGGTATACTTTGATTATAAGTACATAAGCAAAGATTGTATTTATCTTTTTTATCATCATGAGTAACTTCTTTATTAATATTGGCTAGATGATGAGGAAGAAATTTACAACCCCTTTACCTGGCTCCCTTAATGTACTCTTAGGTATCTTAGAGCCGGATACAATAAGGAAGCATTACTCCAGCACACCATGACTTGAGTTTGAGAAAGAATCGACGCACTCCGCGGTACTACTATCATAACGAAGACAACAATAACTTCAAAAGAAAATAACTGACGAGGTTTGTGATTCTAAGTGATCTGATTAACTGGTGTTTGCTTCTAAATTTGTTCTGATCTAACATCTTACCTTAGGAAATCACTCTACATGGCTGAAGGGTGACATTGAGAAATAAATCTTGGATCCTAAAACTACTATAGCGAAAGAAAATAATTTTACAGAACAGAAAATTTGTAAATATGAGTTTTTACACTCATAGAAAATGACAGCAATCTCACGACAGCAGGTAACACCTCTTGTCTGAATGGCCTCTGCGGGCCCCCTATTTCGCTCACTACGCGGCCGGTTCCACCCGCGGACGGCACTCATCATCCAGAATGAACGCCCGGGTACCACAAGAATATTTAGCTTGATGACAGTTGAATTTAATAGTTGGGTCGATGTTACAAAACGTTTTATAAATTTCTTACAATTTGGAAATGAAATATTTATGCATATAAAATACTAAGGATCTACACCAGCAATGCAGGGCATTACAAAAACTATAAGAAAGAGGAGATAAATGTTCCATGATTACATAGTTCAGATGGACAGTCAAAGACTCACCTCCAAAATCTTCAACACCGTCTCTGGAGGGAAACCATCTTACGCAAAATGGACGAGGTTAGTCAGAAAAGATCTCGGAAAACTGGAAATTGACCCCAATGAAAATTACAACAGGGATAATTACAGAATGGTGATTAAAGCATCCGATTCTCTACAATCACTTACAAACAAAACACGACGCCCCGGATCTGGGGGAAATGGATCAAAGAAATAAAAGCCAACCATAGTGCAAGGATGAAGGAATACTGGGCTAAGAGAAGGTTCGCCCGCCGGAGTTAACAGTCACGTGGTCCATAGTGGCCAAAACGAACAAGAATAAAATAGAAAAACCCATATTTCATTCTACGTGTTTGGCTATGAAGAAGCGTATTTATGAAGATAATTAAAAAAAAAAAAAAAAGATTAGGTACCAAATGTAGCTCCGAAGGCATAATGATATAAAATGCATTGCTCGTCGATAGAATGATACCTGTTAATGGTGTACAGCAGTGCTAGAAATTCGTTTATAAATCCAGGCGTATTTGTTACTCCTAACTTTCAGACTCAGGCGTAAAATGAAAATGTCCAGGCGTAATTATGTTATAATTATTAAAATACAGATTTTATAGTTTACAACCTACTCCAACACAGTTTAAAACTGTTTATAGGTCTAAATGTGCCAATATATTATATACCAAAAATTGTGAAATAGGTTAATCTAATTCTTGATTTTATTGTATTTATTACAGTAACTTTTGAATTTTTTACAATGATCTTCAGTAGGCACATCAGCTGGTGAGTTACTAAATGTATTTGATTGTTTACTTGGCTTGGTGACACCCTGGATTGCGTGAAGTTGGAGCACGCTTATTGGTAATAGTCGGAGAGCTGATGTTTCTTCATTTTCTGGTATTCCTCCTTTACCGGTGCTTGTAATATTTTCTCACCACTCCTTGTCTTTACAAATGGTGTAAAGTCAATAATTTTACGAGACATCTTCACTTCCTTTGTTAAACGAAAAACGCACGAACTAGAATTGTCTTTTACTTCGCGGTGCTTCACCTACACATCTTCTGAACTTCAGAAACGTATTATTTGAAACTCTGAAGTAGATCAACAACGCGGCAGGAATTATATTATAATTGAAATTAGATATTAGAAATAAACCTGGAACATGCGTTTTCACGAAGTACTGAAATGTATTTTTTTAAACAAATTTTTTTGAAGCTTAGGCGTATTTTCTACGCCTTTGACGGAGATTCGGGCGTAAAATGAAAAAAATCAGGCGTAATTACGGCTAACACCCGGTCAATTTCGAGCACTGGTGTACAGCCTGTGTATTTTAAAACATACCACATCTTGTAAATGCTGCATAAAACTTACCAGACACTTCCAGAATACGGTGCCAATATTAAGGTATATGGTACGCAGAAAATCTGACTCCATTAAACTCAAGAAAGTTTTTTGTTAAACAATATACATCATAATTACGGGAAATGAACTCATCTCACACACACTATCAGATTGACAACTCTCCTACAGAAAACACGATATTCGGTACTGCAAACAACAAAATTGTTCACACGATTTACAAAGGAAGAAAGAAACATTCAACACCACTTACACATCTATAACACAGGAAACTGTGCAAGGTGGTAGTTAAATTATCAGTAAGGATTACGAAAATTTTGTTTCAAAAAACAGTGTTTCAACAATTTGAGATCAAATTCTATACAGACGTTTATACAAATGGAAGCATTAAACGAAAAATAATAGCGGTTTATCTGGTGAAGAGCAGAATCCATAAAAGTTTTACATTAATTTAAAACTCTTTTACGACAGGCCATTTTTATTTTACGCTGTTTTCCAAACAGCCTCCGGCCGTGCAGAATGCGGGATTAAATTTTTAAAATGTGTTACAGTCCGTAGATTGGTCTCGCAAATCCTATTACAGACGGAACAAAAACTTTTGAATAAATATTATCATCCAACGTTTTATCACCTACGTTATAACGAAGTGAAAGACAGGTGCATCCGGCGGGATCGATGCTATTTATTCTACGCTACAAATGCCGGACATTTACTACCTCTATTATTCGCGTGCCAAAGGTAATCAAACGAATTCAAACAAAAATTAAGCATGAAAAGCTACCTGCTGTTATCTTTACATATGGCCGAGTGCCTTACATCCTTTCGAAGGCTTCATCACTTGTGTACAAAACAAATACGTTAAGAAACTTCTAGATAAATCATTGATTTCTGATGGAAGAAAAATTATTAGCTCATGCACTACATGAGATCAAATCTAACACAAAGAAGTTTTAGATTTTCGCGGGATTAGTAAATAAGACGGAAATGATGAGATGATTAAGGTTCCTGTTGCCGGTCGTGCCCATATCCTACTAGTCGTAGGGTTACCAGACGTCCCCGTTTGCCGGGGACAGTCCCCGTATTTAGCTCTCTGTCCCTGGACAGATTACGTCCCCGCAATGTCCCCGGATTTTTACTGTTGTCCACAGAATTTTTTTTAATCAAGCGAGAGATCTTTAAAAGCCCTGATTTGCTAGTGCATTCGTTTAAAGCAAGAGATATGAAGCGCCCTTCTTTCCTTGTACGTGCCTAGGAATAAAAGAAAATTACAAGGATACTGCGTCTTAGACACAACAGCTTTGTGCTTTGTACAACATGGCTGTCTGTGATCCTCATTTAAAATACAAAATATAAACAATATGTGGCTTTTAAGTTAGCCCATCCTTTAATCATATAACTTATAAAAGTGCAACGCGTAATTAGGACAAATGCCGAAAGCGTCCCCGGATTTTTGTGAAAAAGTTGTGAAGTGTCCCCGGATTTGGAGAAAAAATTCTGGTAACCCTATACTAGTGGAATGTAATAATTACTCCATCCGCCACCGCGTCAAATCAATTGAAGCTTTAACTATATCTGACAGCGTGTCTGCAGTGTATAACTGTCGTGCAGTAGTATCCGGCACGAAAACCAAATCGTCTCTACAGTCTGGCATTTTTGTTTATCTTTGGCTTTTAAATTTTCTAGAAATGTTGGTACTTAAAAGAAACAATCTGGCAACCATCTATTTTTTGGTCGAGATTAGTCGTATGTTTTCTTTTTTCCTCTCTCTCTCTCTCTCTTAAAGCATGCTTTTGAGAATGCAAAGGAACAACCGAGCAATTTGGTATAAAATCACCTAAAACTGCTCTAAACCGTAAAATGTATGGCCGTGAAGCCAGGGACGAAATTTAGAATCACGTATTCTGAGGCTGTTCAAATCCAGGAATTTTAAGGTTTGGGTGTCAAGATAAAAGGTATTCCTACAAGATGTTCAGTATAACTGATTTCGAAAATACAAGGATTATTTTTAAAGTAAGCCCCACTTTTTAACTAGAAGAAAAATGTAAATATTATTAAAAGTTATAACGTAACGGAGCCACATTCTGTGGCGTATTTTATTATATTAAGGACCATGTTTTGGATTAACATTTCGTAAAATCTTGGGCGATCATTATTTTTTCTCTAGATAATTTTTTTATATAAGATACGCAAGATTGTAAGAAGAGCTTTGACACCAATATAAAATATTCAGTTTATTTGAATGCAACGGACAAATAGCATTTGATACAGCGATATTCAGTTTTGTGTTGGCTTCACTAGAAACATGCCCTCGAGAAGGCGAATGAGCTGGAGCTGCCGTTAGGCCGGTTAAACACTGGGCGGTTTCGTCCGCGCCGGGAATTTCTCCGTCGCCGCCCTGCAGATAGTGGCGCAAGGGATCAAATGGGAGCTTACACACTGGGCGGAGGGGAAAACCCGCGGTAGCGCTGCCGTCGACAGCAGGTATGCTGCCGCACGCTGCCACTACATTCGACGGTTGTTTGACCGCCCCAGTCCAGACAGTGGCCCATGTGGCCAGATGGGCGCTTGCACACTCGGCGGATTTTCAACCGCCTGTGCGTTTTCAGTCTATGTAAAGTTATCATTTTTTGAATTTAAAAATCGTAATATGAGTTAAGTGGTGATAAATAATGATATTCTCATTTCGTTAGTGGAAGCTAGACCAGTTTTAAAGATCGGGACGCTACGAGGAACGCTTGGAAAGAAGTGTGCCTTGAAAGTGAAATGATTTTGACGAAATGGAAAATTAGGAAAAATGCCTTTGGATAGTAAACTATTGATCACGTATTTACATAAATTTTTACCGCTTCAGCTAGAACTTGAAAAATATTGAATCACATTTTATAGAAAGATTTTGGTTTTAAATAGTATATAACTGTGTCCTTATATTTTAGACATTTGCCAAGGAACACTTTCAACATTCAAAATTCTGTCACTCGACATTTTGAGACCTTTTTTTTCTTTTCTTTTTTTTAACACAGCATTGACGAATACAGTGAGACAAGCTGTTTAGTAAATTCGCCATCATCTTCGCCATTTACTTTCGATTTTTCTTTGTAAAGTAATAATTTTTAAAACACTCAACATATTACAACTTAAGCAAAAATGTTGTAGTCGATTGTGCTTGTAAGAATAAAAGCAATGTAGAGTAAACTCAACAGTGATGAGTCGATTACACAGTGAAGTATATGTATTAGTTACAAATAAATGTAAGTATTAGCCATTATATGGCATAGTGTATTTTTCAAACTTTTCTTGTACACCTATTCGTATTCACCTAAACGAGTTTTCACCCTAATTAACACAAAACAAATATAGGGGATTGGAATTATATAAAATTAAATGTTTATCTATAGTAGTTCCATGAGAAATCTGCTTACTTCAAATCACCGAGCGGGGCGGTGTAACGGTTAGCGTTCTCGCCTCGCATTCGGGAGGACGGCGGTTCGAATCCCCGTCCGGGCATCCAGATTTGGGTTTTCCATGGTTTCCACAAAATCACTCCAGGAAAATGCCGGGATGCTTCCTTCAAAAGGCCATGGCCGAATTCCTTCCCATTCTTTGCCCCCATCCTTGCCCCCCATCCTTTCCCGTCTCTAAAGACCTCGATGTTAAAAAGAGACGTAAAGCAGTTAAAAAAAAATGCTTACTTCAAGGTGATTGCCAGCATTTCCACACGTTAAATACCACTCATCAACTGGGTATTTCTCCATAGAATGCCGTACTTTAGTTTCACATGCAGTTTTCGAAATAAACATCCCAAAATAACCGACGCTGCTACGTGTGGGGTGATGTGGTTTTACGTGCTCCTGCAGTTCCTGGAGAACCTTGAAAGGGGTCCCGAGGAACTGGACGGTGGTCAACAGAAAGGTCATTGAGCCTAGCGGGAAAAACGCGAGTCCTTCGGCTAACAGCGTTACTGAAGACGGTTCCCGAATCTGGCCGAACGTCGTGGATTCCTCGCCACATGTGCGATCGCGAAGAGGAAATGTGAGCGAAGTAACACGCGACTTCATGTACCTAGACACGAAACTATCAAAACGAACGAATGACTGAAATTCTGGGGATTTTTCTGTCTAGCATGTACCTCTGAGACTACGAGGGCGGAGCCAAAGTTTAGCGGAGAGATGGAAGAAGCGACGAGCTTCACTTTGGTGCGGGGCTCTGACCCGACGTCTGACTCTGATCCTGCAGTTCGATTCTGGTGTAGACTTCTGGTGTTAAAGTCTGACGCTGCAGCTAATTCCGTCTTGCATCCTGACTCGAATACTGGTCCGACATTCGCACAGCGACAGAGTTCATAATGCTGATATTTGCATTACACTGGTCGAGCTTGACTGCAGCTGCCTTGTAAGGCAAAGGTCTCACATTCCATAGATCAACCTTCAATCATCGCCGACAACGGACGCAGCTGCTATGGTAAAGTGATACATCACCAAGTCCAGCATTTGTGCATTTCATGAAACAGTTGCCGACCCTTAATCGTCCCCGAATGGAGAATTATCTGCTCTAACTTTCAAAATAAACCCTACTGAGCTAACGGCATAATTTGCCAAAATGGCATAAGTTGTTATAAAAGCATTTCAAGACCCTTTTGGTAGTTTCTCGTACAATTTTGAACGGTATATTTGTTTTAATCTTGGCTCCGAAGGATATTTTCATTATTTAAAGTCACAGCATCATTTATAACGATGTCCGAAGTCATAATTTGTTATATACATTAATTTGCATATCATTCATCTACGTGTATTAATCATTTGAGTTCTCACTTCGAACTAAATTTTTATTTTGTTTGTTTCCTCAACGGCTAATTGTACATTTAGGCGTGGCATTGTTATTTTATACAATCATGTATTCAAATTAAAAGTAAATTACCAATAGACATGTAATTGCCATATGAATTTTAAATAAATGTCATATTTTCCTGTATATATCAAGAGCGTCTTGCCAATTTCGGTTTGCATTATCTATTAAATATCCTTTACTAATCATTTGATTATTAATATGATAAACTACAAAATTCGTAACAAAAGTAGCTCCCATTACATTTGGCAAACCCCACGTGGGAAAATAATTATATATCGCGCAAACGTGGAAGCTTATACATTACAAAATATATTTATTTTCGTATTCTACATACTTTCATCTACTTTTCAAATATAATTTCCATACCATATTTGTCACACCGTTCAACAAGTTGAATTAAGACGTCAAAGAAATCTGCAGCCTCTAATGAAGACCAATCCAAGACTTCATTTGTCACTTCTTCGTCGACGTTGAACCAAAGACCACCAGTGAACTCAACTCCTTTAAGTACCGAAACAGATGAAAATCACTGGGTGCAAGTTCTGTGCTGTATGGTTGATAGTCAAATTGTTCCCATCCAAAAGACCTGATTAGACCTTGTGGGTGTGCAGAAACATGTGACCTTGCATTGTCATGGACGAACATTACCCGGGAAGAGAGTAAGCTAAGCCGCTTGTGTTGTATGGCACGCCGAAATTTTCTCAAGATCAGACAATACGAATCACAATTGATTGTTGTGCCTCACGCCATAAAATCCACCAACAATATACCTTTCCTATACCAAATGACAGTTGCTGGAATTATCCGTTTGGCTCTTAGTTTGGTTGGGCTCAGTGGTAATGTAATACACCCAAGTCCCATATCTTGTACCGGTGTGATCAAAGTATTAATACCCTTGTTGATGGTATCGAATCAAAAACGATAAGGCACAGTCCAATATAATTGTTTTTCAATCGTCAGAAAGCAGTCTTAGAACCCACCGATAACACAATTTTCGATAATTCAATTCCTTCAAAACAATGGTATACAAAACTAATTTTGAAACCTGTGTAAAATCAATTGATAACTGTGAGTTCGTGAATCGTACGTCCTCTAGAATTTTACTGTCCCCATCACGAGTAAGGTCTTCAGAAATCAGAGGTCGGCCTGAACGTGGCTCACCGTGCACATTAACCCCTCGGTCCCTGAGCATTCTCACCCGTTTTCGAACTTTCTATTACGGATAGCATTATCACAGTACACTTCACAAATCTGAAGATAAATTTCCAATGCTACCAACTTTCTTGCACTCAAGAAGTGAATTTCATATTGTATCTCAGTCGAAGGCGGTTCAATTTTCTCAAACATTAGAAACATCTACAGATGACCGTGCAGACAGACGATATGGTGTGTCATAACAGGTTCCTTAGAGAAGTTATAAAAGACAAGGTTACTCTGGGGGAAATAGGTAGCCATAGGAGCAAGATAGTAACAAGAGAGTGACAAGAGGGTAACTACGTCGAGCGAGCGAGAGGTAAAGTTAGCGCGCGCTTTGAGTTAATATTTGTTACGGAGAGTAAAAGGACCTTGTATCTTCGGATCCTTAAGTATTGGATAATGTTTTAATAAATAGCAACAAGTCATAGAAAGTTTATAATTATTCAAATACGAAAGACTAAACTAATAAGTCTAAAGCTTAAGTTCATTCACGAGTTCAAAGCGATTTTGTATCCTAGCTGCGACATCAAAAGAAGAACATATAAAAATACAACAAATAAGCTTCACTGGTTTTAATTAAATACTACAACGGCTGCATATGGCGTTTAAACGCGAGCAAAGCATGCTGGGAGCATTGCGGTGATCGTGCGTGTGGTGTGACATAGAACCACATTAAAATGTATCTGGGCAACACAACAAGGCACGCATTACGTTGGCTTAGGGAAAATTCCAAGTTGCGGGATGGACTCTCTGCAGGACAGGGGTCAGCGAATTCAAGTCTATTTCGGCGAATTCTCCATTCAGGCTGGAAGAAAGACGAAACACAATACGACTTGCCAGTTTGTAAAGGCAGATTTATGACTTTTCACCGCTCAGTATGGGGTCGGCCGCAGTTCTGTGCGTGGACAGAGTTGATGGGTGAGATATATTGCGTGACCAATTGCAGATACGTGATAACGTCAAGACACGCCAAATTAGAGATTCTGTGAGTGCTCACTGCGTGAAACTAGTAAAACCGAGTGGACGCGAAAGAAATACAACAGTTTCCGAACAAATCCTCCAACCCCGTCAAAGGAATGTTGTGTTGAACCTGAGAATGTGCTTGGAGGGGCGAATGTTTTGCCAATAGCATTTTAGTTTATAGAATAGTTCTTTTTTTTATTTTTTTGGTATAATGTTGATTCATGTCCGCCAATGAGGAGAGAGGCAGGAACTACTACATCGACGATAGGACCAGAGACAATCGGCGGAGGAGGAGCAGCAGCATCCCGAGGTTTTAAAAGGTGGCGCGAGAGGCTTCTCGTGGTCTTTTTGGGTCTGACTGGTTCGTGTTCAATTGTGCTGGTGCCCAAGAACGACCCAGAAAGCCGACAGCATATCATGCGATCGGTTGTGTCTTCATTTTGAGTCACAAGGTGACAGATAAATTCAGTGTGGGGTCGGAGTTTGCTGACTACGTCAATGCCGGACAGACGGTAAAAAGACAAACATTGCACAATATTGTGTTTGCACTTAAAACCTCCGTGGTCACCCAGCATAACGCTCTTAGCGGAGAAGTCCACATGATAAGAATTCTCACTCTCCGATATATAAACTGAGAGATTAGCCGTGGCATTTTTAAATTGAATTCAGTAGTTTCTGTGATTGAGAGACATTAGCTTTTAATAAGTAAGCTCATTACGTGTCCTGCCGAAAACTGTAAACTGTTAGTTTGTATACGAAAATCTGAACGGATATTTTGTCGTTTTGTATTACTTAATTTTAGTGGCCATTAATGTAGGACAATGGTGTTGTTTGTGAATAATTTTTGATTGTTTATAATTATTAAATTTAAATCACCTTATGTCTGTTGACCTTCATTCAAAGAATATATTGTCAGGTTATGACTTTTTCATTCTTATTAGTGATAAATAAATCATTTTGAGAACCCTTTTCAATCCACAATAAAATTAATCATTTGCATTTTGGTAAATTTAAAATAATAATTAATTACCATTTAGTACAGCGGTACACCGTCCCGCTTCATGCGGCATTCTCACTCTCATTCGCAAACGGACTTTTTTTTTTTTTTTTTAGAAAATAACCCTCGTACATTCACATGTGAGCCATACTTTGAATTTTGCTCGTAGGAGCTCTAGTTACGAGGGTTAATTTAGACCGCAAACATAGCGTGTGGCCGTCCGATTGTTAACCGTTCCGTCATGTTGCATAGCCCCAGAAATCATCATACGAGTATGTTACATTTATGTTCCAGGCTTCAGGTCATCAAATCCTTACATTGCGTTTTCGAAATTATATTCGATTTTTCCAACCGTCAGACAGGTGGTCAGTCCGCACACAATATTTCAAATTTCACAAATATGTTTTCACAACAATACTATATACGTAAAGAGTCTTTGTTGTGAAATATACCACTTCGTGTGATGAAATTTATTATACTCTTGGATAATTTTGATTGTCTTTGAATTAAATTATTTTGAGTTGTGCGCCAGTGGATATCCCACACAATTAAATCTGGACATGATAAGTCAAAGTTTAAAATGCAATTATCAATCATGTACAAAAGATATTATGATTTCTTGCATAAAACCCACAACTACCATATATATATAAAACTTTTTATTTCAGTTCCCACAACTGTTTGATTACTGATTTTAATATGTTTGAAATACAAAAACATAAACGAGCAGACAGCAAATAATTTTACTCAGTGGAAGGCAAGTTCAGAAGTGTGGTCATAGGGTTAAGTGATTGAAATTAAACTGTGGCAATTGCTCATAGTTTATTACCGTCATCGAAAGACGTGTGGTGAGATATAGACACAGGCTCTGTCGTCATACGGAGGCTGTGACTAATTTTCAGCTTGAAGGTAAGAAATCGAGAAAACCCATTCGGAACTTGTTCATTCAACTTTTTGCACGAAGCATGCTCGAAGTTAACAAGTAATGGGTCCCTACGTCTCATTCAGTAAGCGTGTGGTTGCACAGCACTGGCTTATTAAAAGCACACGTAGGCCTACACACTGAGTGGGAATGTTGTTATCCGCACAGATATTATGGTTCAACTGCCATACGCGGCAACACCCCGGGCCCGTCTGTCCCGCACTCACTACCTGTCGTCATGCAAGTGAAAGGTGCCGCGTGTCCCTTCGTCCAATGGAATGTCGGGACTGACTATCCCCCAGAACACGTCCCACCTGCGAAATTCTGTGCGCACAGAATTCACATTAATATTTCCCAGTTTTCCCACAATCGTTTCACTAGAGATGTAATGTCACATAACTTCGCATCTGTTGAATTACGCTGTAAATTCCTCTCCGGTAGTATGATTCATACACGCTTTACCAGATTGTACAATTTCGTGAAGGTGTGGTGAAAAAATGTGTTGTGTACAGAAACTGTCGCTGAGGTATAGGTTCCATAGTAATGTATAACAGTAACTAATGTTTTCACAGCCCAAAGACATTCCCAATGCCAGAATAAGCCACTATCACCACAATATTAGCCGTCTTTTTGACTTGTTGAGAGACAAAATAACGTTCGAGAATGGTAAGACATCTTCTTTCAACTTCAGCTCAAAACCCTATGTTCGATATTTCACATTACCTATACTTGAGGTCGAAGGAAATACTTGTTCGAAGCAAGTGCAGTTTACACTAAAACCTGCTTGATGTGGATATATCAGTTGGTCTTAGCCTGACAGATCAAACTGCATACCGTTCTGTGGAGAAACTTGTTACAGATACCCAAAATTCTACAACCAGCTGGTATATCACGTGATTTAAGATGTTTGGATATAGCGGTAATCTTCAACATTTTCAACTGTGTTCACAATGTTGTAAAAATCACGTAGCAGTTCTGCAACTTGAGACTACAATGCTTTATGATCACAGTTAGTATTCCGCTTGTTGACCGGATAAAAGGAAATGTATTGTACAAGTAACGACGGTCACTGCATCAGCACTACCAGGATACTGGTAAATAGTGTGGAAATCTATTCGTTTGGGTCACCAAGCAATACTATAAAATAATCTTCAAATTGCAGGTAGATATCAGGATGCAAAAAAGAAAATATGCAAACTTCATGCCTACTAGAAGATGGAATGGAGACTTAATTGCTGACACTGTACTATGATTTTTCCAATAAGAATAGAAAATAGTCTTACATTCCCAAATAGTTGACATCACTAATCACTAATTTTATTAACACACAGCAATGTTTCCTGCAGTCTTAGCTAGAACATGACAGTGAACAGTTATGAGTGAAATATGTATTATGCATCATATGAACTAAGTTGAAAGAACGGTAATGCTCGAAGTTCCTTGATGGGCAAACACAAAGATTATTTACGGATCGAAACTTAACACTTAAAAATTTACACCAGCGATTTATGAAGAATTTACAAAGCAGAAGTGAGTTGCGTCAATAAGCAGAAGACTTATGGTTCTTTAAAACTGTAAATACTGCTAAATTTGCCACTGTTAAATCGAAAATTAAGAAGAGAAATAAAGCGACTGTTTTACAAAGAACAGGTGGAATCGGCATTTCACAGTATAACAAATTCACATAAAAGTTTATGGACTCAATTTTTATGGATTGAAAAAAATTTCCTGTTGAAAGTGTGATCTAATATCCGGGGGTGTATACAGATGTCAATTTAGTACGAAGTTCTGCATAACGATAACAGTAATAAGTGTTATACAACTATTATCTGGGTGATCATAGGTATGTTGGGATCGTAGACCCCAAAACATTGATGCTACTCTATTTTAGGTTAGTATGATTTTTGTTAGAATTCGGTTGTACATTGTTTGACTCTGTTTCTTAGATAATTTAGAAAGACTATATAGAAGTTAAAACACAGATGTCGGAGCCTTCAATGCGTAAACGCTCATTTTGGAACATCTCCACTCACCATTTCAAAGTCCCTGATTAAACATCTACAAACCATATGCGAGTAAATAATAATGAAAAACAGTTTGGTGGAAAAGTATTGAAAAGGCAAGTTTCTCTACCACTGACTGCTGAATACCAGCTTAATGTTTAACCACACAATCTGTAATCTATGAAATGTTCAGATGCGAACAAATAATTATTATGTAAGAAGAAACTGCATAGGGTAATGTTTTCTGGAGAAGAAGACTGGGGTGCAATGGGCCAACAGCCACATTTATGCATCTTCTGCTGCGGTAGTGAATCCTGGGATTGGTCTGCGGCGGTCTTCCATTCAATTCTACTCTCTGCCCTTCTATTCATATCTACATTTCTCCTGCAGCCAACATCTCCAATTTTCTGCTGAATGTATTTTAAACGTGGTATTCCTCGAAATTTCTTTCCTTCTACCATTCTCTCCATTATTGTTTTTACTAATCTCTCATATCTTAAGATATGTCCAATTAATAATGTCGTCCGCGTTTTTATACTCTTCCATATTGAGTAATATTCTCCTGCCTTCTCAAAAATTTCCTCGTTAGTAATCTTTTAACATCTTTCTGTACCACCATTGCTCAAACGAAATTAATCTTCTTTTTTCTTCTGTACCAACTGTCCATGTTTCATATCCATACAGGGCAATACTCCAGACATAAGCTTTTAATAGTCTTTTCGTCGTTATCCGGCTGATGTCATTTGTTGTAAAATTTCATTTCTTTTTGTTGAACGCTATTTTTGCTTGTGCAATCCTGTATTTTATCTCATTCTTGCTTCTTCTATCTTTTGTGATTTTGCTTCATACGTAGCAGAGTTCTTGCACACCCTCCAATGTTTCTCCATTAATTTTAATTTTCGAGTTTTTATGTTTACCACATACCATGACTTTCGTCTTCGCTTTATTAATTTTCATACACATTCCTCATTGTTTTCTCTATTGTTTCCAAATATTTCTTAAGATCCTCTTCACTTTCTGTGATTATCACAATGTCATCTGCAAATCGAATCACATTTACTAGTTTTCCCTGTATCTTTACCCCAGCATCAATTTCGTCTCTGATCTTAACCAGTGAGTCTTGAATATAGACATTGAAAATTAAGGGAGACAAGGCAAAGCCTTTTCTGACTCCTTTACGTATTGCTGCTTCCTCTTGTTTATTTCCAACTTTTATTACAGCCGTTTTTGTAGAGATTCAATATTAGCCTCCTATCTGTGTATTGTATACCTATTTGTCTGGGGATTTCGAACATCTTCTCCCATTTAACATTATCAAATTCTTTTTCAATATCTATGAAACCTAAATACGTTTTTTCTATCCTCTTTTAAAATAATAGCCTCAGTGAAAGAATTGCTTCCCTTGTACCTCTCCTCTTCCTGAAACCGAATTTATGCAAATAGGTAGTTTAAAGATAGACGTTTTTGTAGATGTAACCGGCACCCTCCTATAGAAAACTGCAGAAGCGGAAAGAAAAACCATTTAAAGAGAATTTCAACAGGCATGTTTAACATAACATTAACACCCTGTGGTTCATAAAAGTTTGTTTTCAGTTGTGGTAAAACAAGTAATAACTAAAACGTTGCATACCATAGGAAATTTTGGGAACTATTGGTTTCGTTTGTATGAAAGCGTCGGCAGGACTCTAGAAACAGACCGACTAGCCCCATGGACAGCCAAACAGAGCGCCAAAGTGACAGCGAATCTTCGTTACCATAAAAGAGATCCGGGGAGAGCAGCGACAAAAGTGTGAACTACGCCAGTATTCGTCAAGATCTGGCAGACAATTCCGAGTTTCAGAAGAGAGGATCGAAGTAGTGTTCTCCAAAGCGCAATTTTACGTCATTTATGTAAGGAGCGTTTGAACCATATACTCTTTGCCTGTAATAAATACTACAGTAAAGTAGCATTAATACTGCAGAGGTATCTGCAATTTAAAGTACATATTCTGAACCTTTGCTGGCAATGAAAAATTGAGATATTTGTTTTATCATGATTTCTGCGTGTGCCGTTATGAGAGCAGTATTCCCAATGTAAGGGTTTTGTCAATACCTGAAACAACGTTGAACCAGTTCCGTCTGCGGCATGCTTTAATAGATGACATATATTGACTAGTGTCTCATATTAAATGTAGTGACTATATCAAGAATGCCCAGTTCTTTTTTTAAATGAATAAAATAAAACTTTATTGTTTTATATTACTAATAAGGCGATTACAGAATCTGAATAATTTTACCACAGTCTTAATTTTATGTACAAGTTCATGTACTGACAGCTCTTAGATAAAAACAAAAAAAGAATAGTTAGAGGCAACAAATGTTTTGATGACTTGTGATTAGTGCGATCCAAATCTTACGTAGCTGCTGTTATTGTTCAATATTATATAGTTTGCTTATTCTTCTTAATACATTTTACTAGTCTCAAGTATTCACTTTTATAGACCAACAACACAAACATGTCGGGAGACTTTAAAAAAATAAAGATCAAACACT
This sequence comes from Vandiemenella viatica, assembly GCA_031002005.1. Taxonomy (NCBI): domain Eukaryota; kingdom Metazoa; phylum Arthropoda; class Insecta; order Orthoptera; family Morabidae; genus Vandiemenella; species Vandiemenella viatica. The sequence continues at coordinate 240,232,297 of JARYHS010013630.1, forward strand.
ATTCAGTGGTGAAATGGTGTACAGTAGGTTTTTTTTAAAAAAAACAACAACATATTGTTATGTATTATATATGCAACTAATTCAAATCCCCGAAGTTCACAAAACATCATCGAATTTCTGACGAAAATTAAGAACTAACTGTGATATGTAAAAACAAAAAGGTGATATCACTCATAGGGGTATTATTTATTGTGTAAAGGATGAAAAAACATTATGATAGCAGAGCAACTGAAATTAGTGCGCTTTAACACATTAACACACCTAGAAACATTAACTTGGGGCCTGGCGCCGTTTGGTTGGTCTTCAAATTTTCAAAATTGAACTGTATGAAATGTACCCTGCAATGTATCATGTCGAAACATTTTGCCACACCCCTTCAGTCGCAGTAACGGTACCTAATTATAAACCATTAAACACGTACACTAGGTTGCAGCGTGCCACTACACAGGGCTCTTTAATGTAAATACTTGTCAGCAATTACAGCAGCCTGTGTCTAATTACAAGCTGTGCTTTGATGTGCTCCTCAACGTAAGGAGATCAACAGACGAGTCTCTCCACCGAAGGGAGGCAGCACCGGCGATTACCGGTAAACTCAGCAAAATTATTTAAGCCGAATCACTCAGCTCAGGAGTACTACTCAGGTACCTTAGATACGGACTCCGCTTGATGTCAGTTCGAGCCAGTGGTAATTTCAGATAACTGATGTCACTGTCTAATCCCGACCGTAATAGGACTTATTATATTCTGGCATTGAGAAACGAGTCAATACAAGATTACATCCCTAAAAAAGGACTCATTTTTTATCCCGACTAACATGATTAATTTTTTTGTGTTATTGTTCTAAATAAAATTGTAGTTTAAAAAACTAGGCTCGAGCGCAACGTCAGGGTCCCAAGAAGGAAATGTGCTATCGGTCTGAAATTTACTACACACGTTCCTAAATGCATATTATTTCATAAAACGGTGCATGTAAAGCTGTCAAGCGTACGAAAAATGTAAAAACTAAAAACACGCTTTCGTAATAATGTGAACTAAAAGGTTTAAAAATAATCTTTAAATATAAAGATTTTGTTTAACATTGATAGGACGTCCCATAATTCAGGATAAATTAATTTTTTTGAATAACTTAAAGAATAAAGTCACTGACTACAAAATTAACTTTAATGTAAAAAAGCATGGGGTGCCATATCAGTTGTCCTGTATTTTTTGTCGTTGGCTGTTTGTAAAGGTAGAATCATGGTCAAAAGTTGTGTAGAGAGCACCCCACGCTTTTTTTACATTAAAGTTAATTTTGTAATCAGTGACTTTATTCTTTAAGCTTATTCAAAAAAAAAAAATAATTTATCCTGAATTATGGGACGTCCTATCACTGTTAAACAAAACCTTTATATTTAAAGATTATTTTTAACCTTTTAGTTCACATTATTACGAAAGCGTGTTTTTAGTTTTTTAAACTACAATTTTATTTTTAGCTTTTTAGTTCAGATAGTTTCAAAGCTATGTCTCCTACTGTTGGCTTTTCTTCGCCAATCTATTTTTTCTTTGTGTTGTAGGTTCATTTTTAATTATTATTTCCATGAGTTAAATACAATTAAATGGTCAGCTCAGCCAGAGATCCTATAGCAGGGTAAATGGGGAAGACTACTCTTCTATAATGTTTCGAATACTCACTATTCAACATCACGTTAAGCGACTGCAAACAGAGAAACCTTTCTGGATAGGAGTCAGCAGAAGACGATCGTCTACAGCAACCAAGGCTCGTAAATCACACCCAGGAAACTGGAGAACGATGATGATGATGATGGCTATATTGGGTGGGAAATCTCCGAAGGTTGTGGCCGCCAAATGACGAAGATTTCTCGAATCGCACCTGTGCACTAATGTCGCGGCTGCATTTGCCTAACTCAGTAATCCCATCAAGTATAGGATACACTGACAACGTGGTGAGAGTGAAATTATTGAATTTTTATCGGTTCTTAATAAGTGTTCAAAATTTAAAACGATTCCGACGTCAGGAAGCGGGTAAACACTGAAATGAAAGATTCAATTACATGGCAACTATTTTTGTATTGTTACCATCAGAGTAACGAGAATAGCAGGACGTTGCTAAGAGACTACTGTATTGTCAGCGGTTCTTAAAACGTGTGCAAAATTTTTATGTTTTTACTGTCAACGTAATCAGAATATCAAGACATAGCTATGAAATTATTGTATTGTAATCAGTTATCAATACATGAGCAAAATTTTAAACAAATCGGACATCTGGAATTGGGTTAAAATTAAATTGCAAAATTCCACGACATTCAACCATTTTTCTGTTGTTACTATCAAAGTAATGAGCGTAGCAGGATATAGCTATGAAATTATTGTATTGTCACCGGTTCTTAATATGTGTGCCAAATTTCAAACAGCTCGGACATCGGGAAGTGGGTCAAAATGGAGTTGTAAAATTCCGTTACATTCATACATACATACATACATACATACATACAAGTCAAGCTAATATAAAGCGTGTAAAAATAAGAGAAAGGCCAAAGGTGAGTCCAAGCTTGTACAGTTACAGCTTCGTACTCTAACTAAGGCCCCAGATACAGACAGTGGCGGATCCTGGGGGGGGGGGGAGGTAGGGAACTCAAGTCCCCCCCCCCCCCCAAAGTATTCAGGTCCACCCCTGACATCGTAATTTTGGAGACCTTTCTTTTAGCCCCCCCAAAGGGAATCTGCTCAAGACCTCACCCCATACCAGAATCCTAGATCCGCCACTGGATATAGATGTGGAACCTAAGACGACAGGCGCGTGTCTTAAAAACCCACATTTTCAAGTTACGTAGTAAAATTCGCTCCTCCTACAACGCACCGCGTTACCTCCCTCATCGCGAGTAGCCGTTCATTTCCAATCAGATTTATTGTATTTTGTTTCCACACCATCCATTAGGATGCAATTTAAATATATAAAAAAAAACATAATAATTTTAGTGAAATAGTATTAAATTTTGACGAAGTAACAACAGAGAACAAACTTCTATTCACCACTTTCAAACTGCAAGGTAAATGGGACGTGAGTATTTTAGTATTTATTTTTCAAATGCAGGATATGGTCGATATTAGAAACAAGTTTAAACTTCATATATAAACATAGCTTTGAGATAGACCCAATAGCAGTAATAACAACGACTAATTCAGGTTTCATGGAGAAAAAATCGAAAAAATATCTTAGTCCCTTTCATCACACGGTATAAACAACGGTAAACCTCACACCATATTTGGAAACTGTTTTTTACTTTTAAGGGGGTATAAAACTTAAAATAATAACTTATTTGAACAAGGTGTTACTTCTGTGAATTCTGTATTATTATATTCTTTCTCATTAGCCGATACAGCATAGAACATTCCTGAACATATGAATAAATCATAATTCAACAACAAAACAAATTCAACACTGCAAGTGACGTTAAAGTAACGCTCAGAAAATAAGTATATTTTCTTTCTTCAGATTCTCAGCTCGCCACTTTATCTTTTCTTAAGCTTTTTCTGTGAGACTTTCTCCAGCAACAGACATGGAATATCATGCTATTTAAGATTACCTAATGTTTATTGGGTTATAAATTTTATTTACGAATATTTCGATAGTATAAGAAACCAGTGACGAACAGCATCATTTATTATGTATAACGAACTATATTTTTCAATTGGCACAGAGTTAAGTTTTTAAATAACAAATATACTTTTTCCTTCAAATACAGCATGCGATATTTTTCTTTGGTCAGTGTATAATGTTTTCATATTTTTAGGAATATTATTTTGCATACGATATTTCAGAACCAGAATTTTTTTTAACTTCTCTGAAAGCTTTTGCATTCCCTTTTAGACATTTCAGTAAAAGATAGAATTTTTATTTAAATAATTTATCAGCTATAAGATTTAAATTTGGATAAAAGTTAAATTCTGTTCATAATTATAGGTGATATGAAATTTTATTCTTATGATTGCGTATTCTATTATCATTATTGTTATTATTTTATATTTTGGAAAGTCTTAGTTCATCAATGTGTTATTCTATGTTATTTGCTTGGAAAGATTGTCAGAAAGATTGTAACGAAACAGTGACATCAGGAGTCATAATTTGTTTTTACGATGAGAGGGTGCTAAGCTAAGACTGTTCTTCTACCAATGAAAATAACTGTAAGCTTGCGTGGAAGGAGCTCAATTATAGCTCAGAGTGGAGAGACGTTTTTTATTTTTTTTCTTCGAGTTAACGCACCTATCGAAACAGGTTTTTCTCTGATAAATAAAATATGGGCAAGTGCCAAAACACAGATAAGTGTCGCAATATTGAAAGCCTTTTTGATTACCAAGGTTAGCATCAGAAAATCATGTAATGAGCACAATTGCAAATTGAAAACTAGGTAATATATTTTGAAACTAATTTGTTCTGCCGAAAAATACAAAACATCTGGCTAGTCAGACGTTAGATGTCAGACATTAAGGCTAAGTAACTCAGCTAACATGTCATCCTTTCTACATAATATTTCATTATTTCTACTTCATTTTTTAATAAAAACTAGTAAAATACGAAAAAATTATAAAATTCCTAAGGCGTCCCACTTTGATGAAAAATATAAAAGGACGTACGATCATCGCAACTGGGAATGGTAGTGGACTCCGTTCTAGAACTGAACTTCGATCAGCTGGCAACGGACATTTGTGACCAGAGACAGTTTATAAGTGTTTGTTCTCACTAACTTAAGGTTCTTTTGATGGAAGGTTGTGTGGGTGTATTGGTCCACGCACAGAGCTGTCTTATACAGAAAAAGGACATCATATACTTTGAACTGTAATTGTACTAAAATTCATTTTAGCTCTCCTGCCCATACAACGACATTGGCAAAGAAATTTGCTGATAAAGAGTTCTTGATCTATCGAACAGTTATGAATGCATATGCTCCTAATGACATTTTAAAAAAAATCAACACCGTAACTTTGTTTTTGTGATTCGTTAATTTGTTTGTAAACTGTTAATCTTTTATAACAATTTCCATGCTAACCGAGGTGATAGATTCATTTTATATGTTTGTAATTTTGGTTTGCTGATGTGCATATGTAGTGTAGCCAAGGATGTACGTACTGTTTGACTACCATTGACATTAACGTAACATTTATCACCCTTGCGCAACATCTATTTGAGTTAAAATTAAATGTTCAGGTTATAGAAATTCTAGATTTATCTTTGATGTTATGCTATTCAGTGAAAGAACAATTTTTTATCTCAATTAAATTTAAGATAAAAATAATTTTATTACCCGAGATTAACAATATTAAATTCATGCATAAATTAATATAGCCCACGGAACCCCTACACCACAATATTGCTTGTTTTTCGTTTCAATTATTTTATCTAATGTCGCTGATATTCGAAATAATTCATGTCCAAGAGCTATTTCGTTCCAAGAAGATAGGTTCTATGGCTTTCTTTGAGGGAATCGACTCTTTGTAACAACAGAGCCACTGCAATCAAAGGAACCATTTTAGAGATGATTTGTGATGTGCTTTAAAAACAATCTTTATTTTTCATCGAATACGAATACTTGAAGAGACACTCATTTCTGTGTTGTCAGTAATAAGTTTTATGTAGCTGACTGTAATATTATATTATAAGTTTCTTCATCATAGTTGTTGCGGTGTGTTACTTAGCTAATTAATCAAATTAATCATGTTTTTTGTGCACTGTGGGAAAGCAGGAACTAGCGTTGCCGATCTACGACTTTTACTGATGGAAGTTTGTTTCACGGTAATGAGTTCTTAAAAATTGAGCGCAATTACCAAAGCCTAGTGAACTCTTGCTTAACATCGTTACAAACGTGCGTTCCGCTGCACCTACCAGCGAGATTGACCACAAACAATAGAGTCCTCAGGTAAAATGAACTAGACAGTTTTCGTAATTCACCTTGTCTGCCAATACGGTTTGATCCTCTTCAATACGGCCAAAACATTTTTTTTTTTTTTAATCATGATGTGTTTCAAGTAAAGTTATGTGGTTCCATAGTGCCGAAACGCAGCCGTTGGTACAAGAAGAAATCAATCTGCAAATTGATTCCATACTAATTAAATATAAAGTTAACACCTCTTATGATTGGTCCAACCATCATCATAACTGCCTCATTATGGATCTTGTAATACTATTATAACCTTGTATCTCCATTACTAACTTCCCTTTAAAAATTGTGTTTGTGTTAAATAAATTATTTAATTCATTTATAGAAGTTAAGTGGGACTTGTCCGTTGTTGTGTGTTATTTAGTTCTGTATGTTATGTGAAGCAATTCTGAACGAGTGTGTCAGATATTAATCAAAGGACATTAATTTATCATGTTGTAAGGCGTGCTCTCGGCATAACAAAATTGCTTATTTCGTTCAAAGCAATATAAAAACACTGATAAATTATTTTTTTTTTTAAATTAACATTATTTTCATTTAGTTTCAAATGGCATCAAGCAAGTGTAAACTGTCTTTAATTGAATCTTATTGCTAGGGTCATTGATGGAGTCTTGAAATGAGAAGCGGCACCTTTGAAGGTGTCGAGAATGTTCTCTGTGTCAGTAACCAGCAGAGGAAGCTACCTTAATTTTGTCATCTAATGGGCCTTAGTAATTTTTTGTAAAGAGTCTGATGTGTTTCAGGAATAAAGGTGAAGTAAAATGTATCTTAAACATTCTCATTTAAAGTTACCATCACAGTTGATAAAGTTAATTGCTCGCGTGAGGAGTAATTCTCACTAACGTGACCTTTAACCTGCAATATTCAAGTTCGTAAAACCTCAACGCATATCATTCCGAGAAACCTCACGTGTCATCTTGTGTAGGGACAATCTAAATCATGCAGTCAACGAAAACATTACCTGATCTATGTTAGACGGGTATAAAACACAGGCATCCATGAGTAACATTATAATCAAGAGTCCAGATGACTACAATTATTGATTCAAAAAGGACTTCCGAGGTTCCGTTCAGACGCTATGGACATTCAAAGAGCGCGTACTTCCACTGTGTTAAGCTCCAATATAATTATTATAAGATTAAGCCTGCAGTATTTTATAAAGTCTTACCACAGAATCGAGTTTATTTTTGCGGTAGGTTGTTTTAGATACTTCCGCAACCCCTGCAAAACACGAAGTTAAATGTTGAAACCAGTCTATAAGGGGTCGTCCATTAATTACGTGAGCTTAGAATTGGGGGGGAGGTCTGGCAAAATCTCACCAAGGGGTAGGGGGATCGATACAAATCAGCTTTTTATTTGAGATGGCCGCCCCTGAAAAAACTGGAGAGCTAAAAAAATAACTTGCCAAAACTCACAGAGCAGGGGGAGGGTGTGTCAAAATTTAAGAAAAAACGTCTTACGTAATTAGTGGACGCCCCTTACCCCCAAACCGATCAACAGTTGTGAAATGAGCCACAGAAGGTCTGGAAGTATGAGAACAGAAAAACTCAGCAATTGTTAGTCACTATCGCAAAGAGGATTCCGCCCATTATTCGTTTTGCAAAATTTTATTTCAAACGTATAAATCAAATAAACACAAAAAATCAGTTGGTTCTGTAATTTCAAGGCCTATTTATTATCCGATTCATGAAATTCTCTGTGGAATGCTATATATGATTTTTGTCGAATCAATCCATTTTTAGCTGGCTGGCTTTCAGCTTTTATTTGACACCCGTGAAGATTATCGTAAAATATTTTTCATTCAACTCCCACTAAATCCCCTACAATAATATTCACTCTTAAGATTTTTTTGAAAATTACGATATAATCCTAGATTGATACAATAACAACAACAAAATCCACTTAAAAAAAAAAAATAAAATCAAGTGTGCAGAACTTATCAGATAGTGAAAAACTAACGAACGAATCAGTCAATAAGCGTGTAATTTGTTCAGAAGTACGAACCTTGAAACTTCAAAAAATGAAATGTTTTCAGAGGTAACAAAGCAATTGCGATAATTTTTGTCTGATTATCAACCAATTATATCTTCTTTACAATCGAAAATTTAGTCATGTTCAAATGTTTTTATTAATAAGAATGAAAGTCTGTTTCGGCTCATAGCTTTAATAAGGTTCCACTCGCGAGGTGATTTTGCATGGAGTCGCAGAACACACAAGGAATGTCAGGTTTCATAGAAAAAGGCTCCCTGTTTCCTCTAGTATCCGCAAATCACGCGTACCTCGAAAGGAGGGGATGAGAGTATTTAAGCCTCAAGCTACTCCGCGAACGGCCACAGTGGCGTACTGTGATAGGAGTAATACAGGCTATTCTGTTGTGGTGGCCAATACGCGGAGCGCATTACGCGCTGTGCCGGTAATACTCGTGAACGGGCGGAAAGCGTCCGGTTGCGCCAACACACGGCAATATGAATGCCCCGTCAGGGGGGCGCAGCCAGCCCTGGGAGGGGGCGCGGGAGGGAGGACGGGGCAGGCACGTGCACACGTGTCGGGCAAGCCTCGGCAGCCGATAAAAAAGAACTCGACGGGCTGTTAAAGCAATGGCCGCATAAATTGAATTACGTCATCGGAAATTAATATTTGTAACTTTTTAAAAACATGTTTTCCATAATGCTTCGTATTGATTCGACGTTGGGGCAATGATCTCACTGTGCAGTTGAACTAAATTCAGCAACAGCATTAACACCGCAGGTAGTCTGGTATCGCGTCAATTAGTCGGTAAAAACTCCGCGAATGATCTCGACAGCTAACCACGATAGGTAGGGGGGCAGTCGTGGAGGAGGAGGGATTGGCGCAGACTGTACTTGTTCTTCCATAGGGGATTTCATCCACAGTTTTACGATACCATTGGGTCTTTAAGATTTATCGGGTTCCACTACATTGCCAATATATTTTTCTAGTTACTGCTTGAATATGAAGACCTCGGGAAATCTGAAAGAAAATACTTTTTCAACCCAGTATTCGTTCAATTCCTAATAATATTATTACTGCTGTCTGACTTTTTCATTAAAACCTAATGCAATATATCCATGACTGCTCTAAAAATGCGGTGACATTTTACTTTAAAGAATATGGATGCTAGCTGCAAAAATTAAAAAGATGTATGAGGTACATCTTGCTCAGTATACAGTCAAATGTTGCAATAGATCTTGACAAACTCAAAATACATAACACGTTGGTTACTATCTCCTAAAAATTCTGGTTGGAATTAATTCATAGGAATACTCAATTTTTTAAGCAAATAATATTTAGGCGCACAAGCAAATTACATTGATATGCTTTTGCTTTTAGGTAACAGTGGAAATCAATTATATATATATACTAGCGGAGCTCCCGGCGTTGCCCGGTATAATTGGCGTAGATTTAACCGTACCTTATTTTTATTCCCGCAAAACATTTGTACCAAGTTTCATAAAATACGCGCAAACTTTTTCGGAATTAAAGCAAACTTACATTCATCCGCCCCCTACCAAGAAACTGGTGGGCTGAAGTTTATTTGCACGTATACTATTTTCATTCGTCCGAAAAGATTCATGTATATCAAGCTTCGATAATTTGGTTAAGAAATTTCATTACTACATTACTGAACAACCCCAGATTATGTTAAAAACTCACGTTTGATTCAATTGCGAAGTGAATGGATATACTTGTGGCTCGAACACGCCGGATCCTTTAACTCTGCAGATAAAATATCAAAAGTGAATCCGGAATAATATTAGCCTATCGTAAACAGAAGGCTAATGCTGAATGCCAGAGATATTGTCCAAAGATCGTGCTTAAAGGAAATCTCTGTTGTTTTTACGGCTATCTATGTGGTTTAAAAATTGATATCCCGAATTAAAGGAAAGAATACTTCAATCTACGGCTTTTAAAAATTGAATATATCGAATTAAAAGAAAGAATACTTAAAGTTTTGTTTAGTGTGCAAAATAGTTATTACTATAAGTTATCTTATTGCTTTAATTAAAGGCTATGGTCAGAGACATTGTGTTGTGTGTTTAGTGCGAAGTATGCGGCATCTAGTGATTTCTCCTGTGGAATTTCTCACCATACGTTCAGAATTTCATTTAATGCTCCTACATTATTTAACGTTGAAACATAAGACATGCCAGACAAGTGAATTAAGATTCTAAGCTTTAAAACGGTGAAAACTTCATCGAAATCTGCCCCGTAGTTTCCGAGTTTTTATACGACCAATATTCCCGGTTTTCGTTTTATATACATATATATATATATATAAATGTTTGAAGGTAAGTGAAGCACATAGCTGAATATCAGTGTTAAAGGAATGAGGAAAAGGCAATCGATGCTGGTTATTGAACCAGGAGTCCCTTCTCCAAATTGTGGTATCATATTATTCGAAACTAAAATCAAGTTTTCCGTTGGTAATTACCTTGCTTCCCAAATACACAACCTATTCTACACATTCAAATTTCTTGCCGTCGAGTCATTGCATTTCAATTATTGACTTTCTTTCACAATTTTTTCGTTATTAGTTATTTTATACTAGTTTTTACTCCCGTTATAAATCACCTATGGTGCAATAGGAATTTGTTCTGGAAAATTTTCTAAGGGAAAATACCGATTAATCATTATCTTTATAATTGAAGACGGAAATTTTTAATGTTATGAAAATATTCCTAAGTGAAGTATAATTTCAAAAATAGGAATTGACGCATTTTGTGATAACCTACGTTTCGTGTAATCTTTCTCTGAGTTTTGATAAAATTCAGTGTTTTGTTTCTTGTATTAACAAATTCTTAGGTTATGTTGTCATTTCGTTCCAGTAACTGCTTTAGAGAATACAGAATAAACATCAGATGCTCTTCTCCTTACATTAATTTCTGCATCCAGTCATCGTAAATAAACAAAATGCAACCTACAAATCAAAACGAATGTCACATTATAATTTTTATATCTCTGCGTCGAATTATAATTTCTATCTGTGCTACACAACAGATAGTTTCCTATTAGCTGGCTTCGCAATTACATTTTCTTTTAATTCAATTATTTATTTGAATTTTACTCTTCCTTTTAATAAAATAGTTGCAAATAACATCAATACAGTTATTTATTTGAATTTTACTGATTAGACAAGCAACGCTGTGGTGGCAGTCAGTATATTACTAACACTTCGGGCATTGAATCACCGAATGTTGCCGAATAATTGAGGTGAGTGCAGTCTGCACACATAACATTTTATTAAAGGGGATAATAGTAAATGGGTGCTACTTGGGCTTCTTTATATCATAATCTACTGTCAGAAGCAAGTTGATTTCAGTTTTCGTGACTCACGCAAAAATTACTCCACAGATTTTCATGGGATTTGAACACTGTGCATCCAAAGAATAAAATTAGGTATGTTTCTTTCATCTCAATACGACATTTATATGCTGGAAAATCAATAAAAATGTCACGCAAAAGGTTCTTATCGGATTTGGTGTTTCGGACATTTCATATCTTATGGTGCCGGGAGTAAAGTGGGTATGTTTGATTTTCTTGAAACCTTAAAAATTAAGTTGAACCTGATTCATGCAAAATCCTAGTGGTCGATTTTTGTTGGTGTTTAGAACAACGTACAAGCATATGTTCCTAGGAATAAAATACAGTAGCCTATGCCTCATTTTGATGTGACGTCGAGAACCTGAAATGTCTAAATAAAAGTGTCCGCAAATTATTATCCATCTTTCGCTCAAGCAAAAATAGCTGGTCACATTTTGATGGAGTTTTGAACAATGAAGATCACCTGGTTGCAGAAGTAAAATAATGCATGTTTCAATTTATAAAGCTGAGAAATCATGATAAAAGCATCCACAAGTTAGTACTGTTTTAAAGTCAACTAATCGGAGTCGAAATGTGTACCGGATTAGGTACCAGTGGCATCGTATTGTCTGTAACTGAAATGAAATTATTTGTTATTGAAATTAATCTCTGGCAGGCTCCGGATTCCACCTTAAACTGTCGGATTACTAGGTTAGTTTACATAGTTACGACAGAATGTGTTGAGCAGCTGATAAGACACTCTGACAATAGGTCATTAACACCACAAGAAATTATTATTATTTGGTTATGATTATTCCAAAAAAATTATCAGCCTCCGCCAGTGGAGGCAAGAAAAGGGATAATTTAACAGCACTTTGTACCGAGCTTAACATATTGTGCCAGATGGGGTGTTTTTAATTTTGCTGGCGGACATAATTATCAGTCATATAACCCCACTGGATTCCTCAGTGCATTTCTTAAATTCTTAACTGCGTTGATTGCAAATAAGGAAAACAAATCGTTCTTGCAAGTAATTTTGGTAGAATTCCTAAACTGATCTTACCACACCAAGTGAACGATGTTACGGGCAACAGCTCTTAGCATACACAGTAATTGTTCCATTAATCGATATTAAAAACTAAATACAAACAATCCCCATCCTGAAATGTGAAAAATAACAAGGAGGTGTGACACACCAACTTGCAGGATTATCCATTAGACTTTAGAGTAATTTAAAACAGAACGACAAACTGGTGTCATTTTGAATCTGATCTCTCCTAGCCTTGCCACTACTTGCACCTGGCACTCCACGGATAAACATGTGCTAAATGGGTAAGTCCTGTTTGCAAGATGAAGTTTTAAAGGGTATAGAACGGTAACCATAGTTCTTTTATGTGAGTTAAGGTCTAATAGATTTGATGCTTTGTACCAACTTTGACGTCCAGTATAGTACTGTGACGTATAAAGATGTTAGCTAAATACTGAAAACAAAAGAAATTCTTTCATGTGTAATCAGACTTTCTTAAAAATTATTGAGCCTCAGTATATCAAGAAGGAATGTAACGCGTGATATTAAATACATAACTTTTAATAATTTTTTTTATATAATTAGGTGGAAGAAACTTGTATTAATTTTTTTTCCAGAACACTAATATGTAATACTCTTACTCTCAACTGTGATGCAGCATATTCCCATGTTACAATTTCCCTACAAACCAACGTGTGCATTTACCCTGTTCCCATTCCCATTGTTCGGAATACAAAGTTACATTTAGAAATAGGTGTAAAAAATTAAAAATGTATTAAAAATCAATAAAAATATTTTTAAAATACTTATCACAATACGCTCGATGTTTATGGATCATGAGAAAGCAATTAAATAAACGAATCGAAATGAAGAGAATATCCAACGATTTGATTGTCCGAAAAAAGATCAGTGATCTTTTGTCACGGAGGCAGCGGGGCAGGACACGCTCCTCGTCGACACTCTTGCACCACAACTGCTGTGAGCGAGACATGGCTTTTGGAGATAGGACATTCATACATTGGTCAATGACGCCAGATTATCCACGAGAGTTCGGGTAGCACGCCAACCTACACGCCACAGTGTTCGTTTGTTCGCTGATTTTGCAGCAAGGCTTTTGGCAAAAGCCGCGTGCCACGAGAACACTGCAGCCATTAATTGCCCTGTAAAACCCTACGGTAGCCTTATAACCACCCATCGGTGGAAGGGCATCCTAAATTCACTTCTTTTTATTCCTGCTGATTGATGTTTCCTACTACTTTTTGAAGACACTGTTTCACAGGTTTCTGCTCCGTTAAGGGTGGTTTATTTTTGTTTATATATTTTACCTGAATTTTTGTTTATTAATTTATTGTTTAGTGGGCATGGAAACAAAACTCCGTAACATGGCTGGTAGGCCATACAGTACTATACGTTTGTCAGCAGCACTAAAAGGATACAGCGATTACATTTCCTTTATGGAGAGAGAGTTCATCAAGTCAACCTCTTGACCGCAGGAGAAGACACCCTTCATATCTTCCGATGTAAACACTACTAACCAAACGATTACGCCGCTTGTCTACAAAAACCTATACTGTGAATGATTGCTTTTTTTTTTTAACTGCTTAACTTCTCTTAACAGCGAGTTTTTAGAGAAGGGAAAGGATGGGGGGCAAGGAATGGGAAGGAATTCGGCCATGGCCTTTTGAAGGAAGATCCCGGCATTTGCCTGGAGTGATTTGAGAAACCATGGAAAACCCAAATCTGGAATCCCGGACGGGGATTCGAACCACCGTCCGCCAGAATGCGAGGCTATAACGCTAACCGTTACACACCCACTCTCGGTATTACTTTGCTAGTCCATAAGAAGTATGTATCTCGTATCTTGTATCTCGCAACTAAAAAGTCTGTATCTTGCATCCTGCTTTTGATACCTTGTATCTAACAACTTGCTTTTTGCGTCTTGTATCTCGCATCTTCTACCTTGTATCTTGTATTTTGTACCTAGTATCATGTATATTTGAATTCCGTATCCAATATCTTGTAATTTTTTTTAAAAAATGGATCAAAATTTTGTCTATTTTTATGATCATGAACTACATTTTTTATAAATGTTCTGTGTATTATATCTGATTCATTATCTTTATCATAATATGGTGTAGCTGTAGGTCCCTATGCTATACATGTGGTGCGGGTCCCCCTTCGGCAGTGACCCTGGCTGCTTCCGACTATTGACGCTAATTCGAAATTCGGCCCAAAAAAATTTATGGCAGCCTATGTAGCCTATGCTTAAATGCGGCCCTGATTCACATCAAGATCGATATTCGTTCAAAGATTCTCTGGTTTTTACCCTTAGTATCGATATAACCTTGCCACTACTGATAAACTGTACCATTTACTATCTCTAGTTTTTATAGTTACTTATAGACCGGTGGTCATCAATAGCTTCAGTGGACTATATGAGGTCTGCATCCGAGGTACGAATAATGCTGAGCTATCGAAACCTATGATACCCCCTGGTGGCCCACGTAGAATAAGTTGTCCGGCTAGTGGTAGGAATTAACTTTTCACTGTATCGTGTACAGTTAGATGCACAAGTTGACTTCCAGTCTGGTTGGTAAAGTGGTTAATAAAAACGTATGAGAGAAATTGGTGGCTGTACATGGTGGCACGATTTCCCATTATTTTGATCGAAGTAGTCAACGCAGCACGGAGCTGAGGTTCGTATCAGTCAATGATCTTTTGCGCATAGAGGCGAGTTGTATAGATGCGATAGCCGAAATAACGTATAGAATACGATTCTTCTGGTGAAAATGGAGAAGAAAGAGAACATTAGTTTAGTGAAATAATATTAGTACAGTACATCAATCAGATTTTATTCGATGCCCCACATAGAGATTGTAGAAAACTAAATGTGTAAGCAGAAAGAATGAATTTAAAGAGGATAAAAACTATATCAGAACTAGTAACCATGTTATCAATGATAATAGAGATACATTATAAATCCATAAAAACATCCTGGGTATCAAAACTTTTCAGTGATGTGTGTTTGAATATTGTCCTGTTAGCCACCAAACAAAATGCTAGAAAACGAGTATAGACGTCACCACACAGACTCATCTGAGTCATTCTATTCTCTACAAATTCAGCAATTTATTTTAAAAATAAACAGATCATTTATGTAAAAGTCTGAAAATGCTTTAAAAAACTATCATTTTTTTCCTGCAGACAGTAATGGCTCGTAAAAACAACCTACGTGCGGTTCACTACAGGAGGACATACTTTTTAATCATGTATAAAACACCTTCAAAGGAAACAGTGTACAACTAGAAACAGAGGTAACTGTGGAATACTAATAACAATCTTCCACTGCCGCTCCATTCTGATAATGACCGCAGAAGTTCGATATATTCCTGCGGTTGGATTCATAACTCAGGGAGCTGATGAAGGAAATACTTCTTCGTTAGGTGTACAGTCTAACCATTAAGAAATGCACTATTCTTAACACATATGTCAGTTGAAGGCCTTTAATTGAATAATGGTCCTAGCATCAAATTCATCTAACAACTTATGACTGAAATCCATCATTTATCCTAATTATTTATACTTACAAAAAAGTAATAAGCATAATACTACGTAATTGTGACAAATGACGAATAATAATAGTATACTCATCTTTTTTAAACATAAATTCAAAAACTTTTGAAACTATTTATTTAAATCGTATGTCATGCCAGTTAATTCCACGGCCGGAAGTATGCAACATTTTGTCACGGGATTGCTCAATATATACGTGAAGGCAAGACTTAAGAGTGTAGCTAGTTGTGTGAAATGTGACGGGCTGGCCGGAAGGTGAATATGGACGCGATGCTAAGGTGCGATTCTCGAGAATGTCTGTCTTTGTTTCAAGTAACATATTCTTATTAGCGATTCCTACACCAAAATTAACTCAAAACTGCTAAAGTCTCACAACAATAGGAACGTCTAAAGTTAGGAATGAGAAGATTCTTTATCGAAGTCCTATCAAGAAAGCAGAATGTTTCAAATGTATGTGTTACAATAAATTTGCTAAAGTATTTTGATTGTATCAGTGAAAAACAATTAACCGAAATGTGGAACAAAATTAACCATCACAGCTGATAATTCTACAATCACTAAGAAAGTAATGATTTCAATTTCCCCTCATAGCACATAGCCTTCCCTTTTTAACAATTGTGAGGTATTGAACGGGAAAAATGTATTCAGTCACTCTCTTGAATTGCGACAGTCCACTTGTGTGAAAAATCGTAAAGCTGAAAGACCAACCAAGTAGATGAAAATCATATTCAGAACGGCAGTAAACATATATATATATATATATATATATATATATATTTCCAAAAGTAAGGTCCGGTTAAGAAAAAAATAAAATAAAAATCAAATTTTTTTCAAAAACAATTGTTTTATTTACATTCCTTGCATATTTCTCTATTTTTCTACATAATTTCCATGCTTATTTAAACATTTTTCACATCGTTCAACAAGCTTTTGAATCAGTAGAAATCGGCCGCCTGCGAAGATAACCAGTTTTTAACTGCTTCTTTCACTTCATCATCTGTGTCGAAGCGCTTGCCGCCAAGAAACTCCTTTAGGTAGCGGAACAAGTGGAAATCACTTGGCGCCAAATCCGGGCTGTATGGTGGGTGGTCAAGCTGTTCCCATCCAAATTTCTTGATTAGAGCTTGCGTTTCTTTCGAAGTATGGGGTCTGGCATTGTCATGCAACAACAACACTCCAGACGACAACAGACCACGTCGCTTATTCTGGATTGCACGTCGAAGTTTAGTCAGGGTAGCGCAGTAGGCTGCTTTATTGATCGTTGTCCCTCTTTCCATAAAGTCGACTAACAATACTCCATGTTTATCCCAAAACACGGTCGCCATAACCTTGCGTGTTGAGATTGTCTGCTTTGCCTTGACCTTGACTGGCGATGACGTGTAACGCCATTCCATCGACTGACGTTTAGACTCGGGGGTTATGTGAGAAACCCATGTCTCATCCTCTGTGACAATATGGTCTAAAAGACTGTCACCTTCCTTATGATATCGCTCCAAAAAAACAAGAGCATAAGCAATTCTTTCCACTTGTTGGGACTCAGTAAGCAACCTGGGAACCCAACGGGCACAAAATTTGTGAAAATTCAAATGTTCAGACACAATTCTGTACAAAGTCGTTCTACTCACATTCCGGAAATCTACTCGTACGAGTATTTCGAGATCTGAAATAGTGAATCGTCGATCTTCACGAATTTTTTGGTCAGCCGCATTGACCAAATCTTCTGAAATCACTGATGGTCGGCCAGACCGTGGTTCATCATGCACAGTTTCCCGTCCTTCATTAAAAGCTCGCACGCACTTGCGCACTTTACTGTCACTCATTATGTTAGCACCGTAAACTTCAATAATCTGCCGATGAATTTCTGCCGCTGAAACGTTTCTTGCAGACAAAAACCGTATCACTGCCCTTACTTCACAATCGGCGGGCCGATAAATTGTCTTAAACATTGTGAACTGACACTACAAACAGCACCAGTAACAACGCTAATGGCGGCGCTTGACGCGCAAGGCATGCCGGGAGTCGGCGCGCATGCGTGTTTTGTCCTTGGCGCCCAATTCAAATAGTTACAGCGAATCGGACCTTAGTTTTGGAATAACCCTCGTAAATAGTGATAATAATAATAATTCTGATTGGTTTTGTTGTGACAAATGTTGTTACCGTACAATTAACCAAGGATTTATTTTTTTCTAAATTCTCGTATATTGTAATATGTATATAAGTGTAAATTTATGTACCATTAACTTTCGGACATTAACTTTTATATATAGCTAGAAGAGCCAAATTAGAAGCTAAAACACACTGGCAATGTGCAGTTAAATCCTTTGGTTACATCAGTTTGATTCATTATGTAAGTTGTACAATCTCTATACACTAATTTTTCAGCAGTACCAACATACGGTACTCGTTCTTGTGTTACTCATTCTTCGCACATGCGGAATGAGCTCGTTTCGATAGAGGTTATTGCAGTCCGCATCGCATCGCTGCCGTCGTCTCACCTGCTTCTCCGGGTTGCCGCAAGATGCCACTGTCAATTCTCCATCTGCTCAGAGGTGACTCGGGTTGCGTCGTCTCCCCTGCAGTGCCGTCTCCCAAACTTGGAATCCTTGAAGCGTTTTCTGTTTCGGCGTGGCTTCGACATTACTATACATTCCATCAATTACGAAATAATTTCACTGGCGATTGTGGTACATGAAACCAAACAATATCATCGTCTGGTCTAACCGGCTCATACGCAAGAGGAGTGTCTGACTTGCTGAATAAAACATAAAATCTGATTAAAAAAACACTTCTTTTATTAAATGTTTTGATGTAGAGATTATGTTGTTCCGTTATTTAATATGTACAGCAGAGTCCTAAACAAATAAATGTTACTAGTTACATGTAACTAATTTCTGCTGCGGAGTCCCGCTGTTCATAATCTCATTTACTAAGCAAATGGATTTCTTGTCTGGTAGTATAACTCTCATAGAAATTTTCTGCGACAGCACGTTGCCCGGTTACTTGTAAGAATTAGAAGAATAATTCATCCAATCTTGTTTTGTGAGTAGCTCGCTTAAGCTTAAACTTAGTGTAAACTATTAACAAAATTATATTTATTAAATTTTATTTTTATTTATTAAAATTTTATTTATTAAATTTACTATCTAGATTCCATTATCTACGAAAATTACTTGGTATTTTTTTTTTTTTATAAAGACAAGTCTGTACGAAAGATAGAGCCCATTTATCTCTTACAACTGAAGTGTTCATATAAATAATAATAACTGTTAGTAAGCATTAAGCTAACACGAAATCCGTTCTTTGAATATTGTGGTACAGGTTATACTATCTTAGCTGCATTATACTAAAAATGTATCTATAATTTAAACAAATTAATTTTATCCAACAGATCATAGCGAAACCATGGTTCAGTTTTTATATTTTGAAAAACATAATCTTATAATTTTAATTTTTTTCAGTTTTATCAGTTTTGTTTGTTGTTGTTATGGTTTAAGGGCGCGTCGACGGCGAGGTCATTAGCGCCCTTTTATCAGTTTTCACCTCGATGATTGCGAATATGAATTTCATGAATTTCACAGAAGATCGTTAATGTAGTACTTAAATGTAGGTACTTAAAAATTATATAGTCTTGTCAAATTCCAATCAGAATCACAGCTCAGAACTAGAAACGTAAAGAAAAAAATTCAGCCTCTCAAATCGATGCGATTTAGGTTGTCGTCTGCACAAAAGCCCGTCATTTGGAGAAAAAAAAAATCTTATAGATATACGACTCCATAAACGCCCCTGAAATCGATTTTTTTATCTACTGCCGTACCCCTTCTATTCACCAGATTTTGTGGGTCCTTGGTCGATTTGGGTGTTTGCTATGGAAGGCGGGGAAGGAAAAAAAAAGGCCAACGAATAAAGCCCAGACATCAAATAATGCCAGGAACTTTAAGAACAATTCAATACAACATAGCGCTTCAGAACACTTCTCTCCTTGAACAGCTTGCATGAAAACCAATAGAGAAGAGTTACAACAATTTAATGTAATAGCAAAATTTTAGTGAACAAACATTTCTTAGACACCAAGTAAGATTATTCCAGCTGAGGAAAATTAGTTAATAATACTCACTGGTACAAGTACTGTGAACTTCTTATTGCTGCAAAGTTTAATTTCGGCCCATGTAAGCACAGCTTAACGACTTCTTGTCACAGAGACACTACTCACAGCAATGACCCGTCCAAAATACGAGAACGTCGCCCTCAAAATCGGCTGGAATATTTCGCGAAAACACGCTTCTCGTTTCCCCCCTAAAATTCTCCGTTCGGTCAGTGAGTGATAGACAAATATTTTTCTATAACAATGAGAATAAAAAAAATTGATTAAGAACAACTAACAGATTATTTACAGTGTTTAAATATGAACAAAATCGGTTTAAGCATGTAAGAGTAAGATTTTACAGTGTTGTACATTCAGAAGAGAGAGACTGTTATGTTTTCGATAGTGGTTAAATTAAGTCTGTCTTAAAATGAGATTGTTAATTATATGAAAACGGCAAACCATAAAATATTAGAGGAGGAAATGCTGTGGTGCCAATCAGTCATTACATTGTACATAAATCCGAATAACAAGGTAAGGGATAAGGCTCAACAGAACAAATAACATTTATTATTTTTTCCTAGAATTTTCAGTTCTCGTTTTTGTTGAACCTGCATTCATGTGTTTATCACCGATATGGACAGAATTTGTGAGACATAAATGTGTTTATGATCATTATTTCTTATAAGAATAATTGTTAGCAATAAATTGACAGCAATATAGTTTTCTTTGATAACGTTCAGATCAAAGTCATTAGTTAGACATTCCATTCAATAAGGTATCATGCTATACAGATACAGGAAAATGTTTTATGGAGATTATACACAAATATTTTAAATATTAAAGTAAGGTCAATGAACTCGCTGGTGAGAGACTAGTGCAAAATGACGGTATATGCAATTGATATTAAAGCCGTCTCAGACAACGAAAGAAGCTGGTAGACTATTTCCCTCTGTTGTAACCAAAGTGGAGGAAATAATTCTATAATTCGTAAATATGAACGTATTCGCGATGTATCTGTGTGGTGAAGCGACAGACATTACGGCTCTCACAGGCCAGCCTCACTGCTCGCTTTAGATCCAATCTCACTTAACTGTAGCGGCCATCAAATTTTACCGCTCTCGCTCAGATGTGATTATAATTCTTAACAGCTCAGTGTAACGTGCACATAATGGAGTTGCCGCAAGACACGTCACGATGGAGGAAATCTGTAATGTATCTGTCGCAGGACTTTCTCCACAGCATAACTCGCTCAGAAGACAGTCAGCTTAACAACTGCACTTCTTCTCACAAGTTAGTTTGAAATCCAGGTCCATACGGTCTACAGTGATGTAAAGGAAATTTTCCATTGTTATCCGATTGAATAGCACAGACACTATTTTTTCGTCTTTTTTTTTTTTAACATCTTAATTCAGTGGTTCCCAACGGGGAGGCGTTGGAGAGATCGTTTTTAGTTCAAGACAAATTTAATGGGCGTTAAGGACTTGCAAAAACGCACTGAAAAATCATCGAACGCATATCTCAACAAATAGTTCTGTGTCTTTTATGCAAGAACAGTGGGCATTAAAAATAGGTATTGGTACACTACACTTAGTAACTAATACCTTTTCGACAGTAGATGAACGAGTAGCAGCATACGCAGTGCATCACAAGGAGCCCCACAGTATGAATATGTTCCAACTTCGATTTACGAATTTGCGTAAGTCATTGTTTGGAAGTTTCTTGAGAGCAAGGGCGAACCTATAACTTCAGAGCGGTCTCCAGAGATCACATGCAAAGAATAACTTACGTGTATCTACTTACGAAAGATATAGTTATATTTAATATTTAACTGATTTACATAATAAATTTAATGAAATGGATCTACAGCTGCAAACAGATGATTTGAGCTCGATCAAAACGAAGCCAGCTATTTCTGTTCGTTTCACAACTTGCATTTCAACCTTTTTTTTATGTGGAAACAAATGATAACCACGTTCTGATATTTTTTCAGCACTTAAATGAGATGTTACAAAATTATTTCAGGATAACCGAAACATAATCATTCCTGATTGCGTGCTGGCACCTTTCTCAAAGCTACAAACATCAGACTTATCACAGCGGTGGATTTGATAGAATGGTCAAAAAATGAATAGTTAAAATTGAAATTTAAAACGAATATTAAGAATTTTGGCTTCAATGGTAAACTACAGTATTTTATCCGTCTATTTGGCTGCATCAAGGAAGTTTATTTTATTGCTTTCCCATCATTATATTTAAATGAAAAAGTATTTGGTGTTACTCATCAATTTGCAAACAAAGAAAAGAAACAGATTCTCAGTTGTGGAACGCGACATTTAAAGTTGTTGATCACGAATATGGCACAAAATACAGAAAAATTTCTGTCATTACACCAAGCTCATCCATATCCGTAATAATGTTTTATTAATTTTTAATGAAATGTATTTGTTAAGTTTTAAGCAATATACAGAACTGTTAATATCTTTTAATAAAATAATTTAAAAAAATGCGCCCATGTTTTTAAATATACAACATGTTATACTTTACCTAAGAGTGATAGTATCGAATTACTGTTTGAAAAAGTAAGCTACGTAGCAAAAAAAACTTAGTCATTGTGTTTTTTATTTTTTTCAAAAGAGGGGCGATGAGGTTTTTTTTTTTTTTTTTTAAATGGGGGGACTGTAAGCATAAACGTATTGGGAAGCTATGATAACATTTGCTGTTTGTTGCATTACAAATTTATTTGTTCAATGTTAATTTATATTTCACACCACAAATATTCGAAGAAAGGACATTTCCCATATATTTCTAAGTTTGGGACTTCCTTCCTGCATTATCAAGCCATACCGGCAGGCAGGAGCTAGTGCTATTATTAATCTGTGGAAGTCCGCGACTGTTTGTTTCGGAAGCAGGCGAAAACTACTGAACAGATTTTGAAAGGGCTTACACAGTTTGATGCTTGGGGTCGCTCTTAAAATGTGACGTATGTGACCTGGTGCCGTAGTACGAAAATAATTCCTGTGTTTAACCTCAAACTTTATTAATGTCATCTGTCGTTTCTATTAATAAGTTCGGGCGGTCTCAGAGGTCTTCAGTGCCGGTAAAAGCTGATGAATAGTACATCATCTCAGGTATCTCATCACAATGACATTTTTAGTGAGTCTTCGTTTATGAGAAATTGAGGGTTAAAAATATTAAAATGGCACATTCTGAAACCGTTTAAACAAGTATCTAAGCGCATTGGGGTGCAAGTGTTGCTTTCTCAAATGTGTAGAATCGACACCCACGAATGATTTTTTTTCTGCGTGCGTTCTTTTTTTGTTATTATAAGCTGTTTGTTCCATTACAAATTTAGTTTTGAAAAAAATCACCAGATTAAACTTTGCCTTCTCGTAATAACGGACTTTCGATTTGGCTCTTTGGGTCTGTTTTGGATTATTTTACCAGAAGGGATGAAATTTCTTACGTGACATTTGTTTAGTAGTTTTTTTCGTTAGATATCTGTCAATATTTCTGGTTTTTTTTTTTTTTTTTTTTTTTTTTTAACACTGGCGAATCTTGTGGTACTACTGATACTAATATGAAAAGTTTAAGCGAAATTTATTTTGTGGTGAATGCTTCTTACGCATTTCCCACTAATTAGAGTGTAATCATTCTTCCTTGAAGAACTTCTGCCCTCATGTTTGCTAGTGTTGAGATTTCAAGAGTTTCAAACCCAAGAGTGCGTATCGAATTAATTGTGATGTTTCGTGTCACTCAAGTGTATTTAAAAAAATTTCGTAGTCCCATAAAAACTTATTTACAGATTTATAATACTAGGAATACCAGCGAAACACGATCAGTCTTATAAAGAAATCTGTGCAACATGATAAGTTCTATGTCTCACAAATATATCCTCCTTCTTAAAACGTTGCTGGTTGCTAATCAACATCTGGTTTACATATTTAAGGAGCTTCAAAAGTAGTGTACTGAAATTCGTCTGCTGTTGTTATTTTCATTTTTATAAAGACTAGTAAAAAACAGATCGCAAAGTGTGAGTTTTCAATAAATTAGGAACATATTTTTTCCAGGAATAATAGTGTAGAGTATTTGCTAATGTCGAGTAATTTCATTTGTGTATTTTAAGTAGAATCAGAATAGAATTGTATCTTTTCCTTGTGTAACATTACATTTCTTTTTGTTGAGCAATTTGGTGATTTCACGATGATTATATGAACATTTAGATGAATTAATGTATAGTTAGTACTAGATTCAAATAAAGTAACATTCATATTGCTAATTGCTCTAAAAAACTAGACTGAAAATATTAAACCTTCTGCCCTTACTTTCTTAAAGGTTTTTGGATTTGGAAAAAAAAAACATACACGAAGAATGAGGGAGATATCACCATTGTTTGAAAAGCGGAACAGAACACGAATTGCATGACAACTTTGATAGTCTATATGGGAAATGATTTTAAGAAAATTACCTCAAACAGAACAAAAGCAACTATAGAAGTAAAACAGCATGAAGGAAGTGAGAAAACAGGGAAAGCGAGATATTGGTGTTCATTAACTTCGTGGAGATATATATAATGCATTAAAAAGTGTATCGATATCAGAAAACCTAACGGAGTACATGTTAAAGTTCCAGTAATATGTCCAAGATCGACACGTGTCGGGTGAGTCTACAGTTATGAAAAATAGACTGGTTCGAAGTAAAGAAAAGGGTTCACAAAAGATTTTGAGCCCAATGTTGTTCAACACGGAACCAGAGAGCGTTAAGAAGACGACAAAGTAGAATTTAATTAGTGGAATTAGTGCATGGTATTTGCAGACGATTTAATGCACAAGAGAGAAAAAGAGTAAAAGGTGAAAGCATGTTCAGAAAGCATCAGTACAAACCGTTGAAAAGACATAACACGAAGAAATTTAAGTGGTAGTGGATTTGAAGGAAAAATATAGTAGATGGAAATTATCGTGCATAGATTATCACTGAATATTATAGAGAAATTTAAATATTTCATTTTTATCGGCCGATGGAAGAGTGGAAATAGAACCGGTTACGACGTAAATTAAATTTTTAGACAGCAGATAATAATCTGGTGTGGTACAACACGGGATACCATCTCTTTGCAATACGGCATCCACTTGTTAATTAAGATAGCGACGAAGAAGTCATCATTGATAGTTTGGAAACGCACTCCGTTCAGCAGTCTATCTTCCCCGACGCGCCTGGCAGCTCGCAACCCGCCTTACAGCCTCACCACCTCCGTGCGAAGTTCATGACTCTGCACGGGACTACTAGGCCACAGGCAACCCTTCACCGGTATGTGTGTATACAAGGGTAGCTTCATTAAGAACCCCATACTTTAAAGGAAGATGAAATCAGACACTGACTTCGAAACGTCGCATTGGGAAAGTGTTAGTACTTTCATCAAGTTAGTGAATATATGTATTGAGAATTCAATATATAAATATTGAGCTTTTGATTTCTACATGATTTTCGCGTCCGCTACACAGTATTTACAAAGAATATCAGCAAATGTTTTCCACAAGACATAGCTGACTGCAACTAAAAGGAGTACCCCTGCTTCACAAGTTCCAGCTCTACTATCGGAGAAATATTTCTTATTGCAGAGTAGGCATTGCTTAATTTCTTCTGTAGTAATGACATGTTTTTAAAAGTAAGTCATTTATTTTAATTCAAGGGAATTTCACACACTTTGTTTTTAAAATTAGCTATTTTTTAAGTTTACTTAAATCTACCTGCACATAATTTCCTGTTTTAACTCTTGTGTAATGTGTTTTTATCAAAATAAAAATTCAATCTGTTTACCTTGATCCGACTTCTCTGGGTAATTAATTTTCAGTATTCTTGATGCTGGGAGTGTATTATACAGTGTAACTAGTGTCGTCAGCTAATAACACTGTCTTAATTATCTGCATCTCCACTGACTTTAGAATAAAAGATTTTTTTTGTATTCGGTGTTCCATGAATTAATTAAACCACTTGCCTAAGATACATATTACTTCAGTAATACTTCTTACTAGCGTCGTCAAAAACCTTTAGAATTTCACAAAAAAATCATACAGAGAAAATTTTACTATCGATTTCCTCAAATCTAAAAAAGAATACGTGTAAGTCTGTAGATAACCCCTTCCAAAACCCTAACTGTGAAACAGTCTGAACATCAGAATTTGTAACATATTTTATTACTAGATAATTATGTACGCTTTCACTGCAGCAACACTGAAAAAAAGTTTTCCGAGCTTCTAGGCCCGTCAAATTCTGATTGTCAGGCGAGGTTACGGAAGTTAACACCGCTTTCATTGCCAAGCCACAGCTCAACATCAACTGAAGTTAGTCGTACGGTAGTATGTTATATCAGCTATTGCGATCTCCAGAGCATAATCTGAATTTCGCACACCTGGCATTTATTGAATTCGTTGTGAATGCGGAACCAGTTACATTGCACAAACTATAAAAGCAATAGAAGAATGACGCAAGGAACATAGTAGATATTTTAAATTCGGACACGGAAAAATATGCAATGGCTGAGTACCGACAGCCAGCACGAACCACTGTTTGAAATAAAGACCTACCTGTGCCGTACACATAATTTTAGAGATAGTGTTGTTACAGAAGTAATAGAGATAAGACTTAATATTATAAATGGGAATCAAGACCTCCAAAAAGTCAAAGTGGAAACCAGCTATAAAATTATTATAAGTCACGCGAGTTCGCATCATATTAAGGCATAGCGTGTCTCACCACGTAAGCAGTATGCAGCTGGAATGCCCCTCCACGCTACACCCCTTGTGCTCTCTGCTGGCAACTTTGTACGACAGACTACCATGCAGCTAACTTCTATTGATGTTCAGCCGTTGATTGTCAATGGAAGCAGAGTAACTTCCGAAACTTCGCCTCAAAGTGCAAATCTGATGCGATTAGAAGCCCGAGACGTTTTCTTTCAAATTTTATTACTAGCTATTAAATTTTTATAATGATGAAGAATGATCGATTTTGTACTTATTCTGAATAATGAATTATCCTTAGTAAACTGGAGTCAGATAACTTTTCTTATTAGCATTCAGTTTTTCACAATGTTAAATATTGTTTTATTAACGACTGCACTGAACGAATGAATAAAACGTATACAAGAAACAACACAAATTGGACAGTGACTTTTAAAACAATTACAAGTGTTGAAATTGGATTGATTTTGCATCAGACATCAAATCTTAAGTTACCATAAGAACATCACAATAAAACGTTTATTTATGAAGCATCAGTCTTTACCTACGTGAACTTACATCACAGAGCCATTTCTGGTCGTAAGAGAAACTATGTGGAATGAACTGTTCAACACAGACACGAATCGTTTACCACTTTGCGTAACGTCTGTGTTTTTTTTTTTTTTTTTTAGCTTTACGCCTTGTCAACGAGGTAATTACAGGCGGGGAGGAATGTGGGTAAGTGTGGGCAAGGAACGGCAAGGTATTCAACCATGGCCTTTTAAAGGTTTCATTCCGGTATTCGCCTGGAATGATTTTAAAAAACCATGGAAAACCCAAATTTGGATGCCCGGACAGGCATTCAAACCTGCGTCCTCCCGAATAAAAGTCCAGAGTATTACCGCTCACCCACCACGCTCGGTATACACGGCGAGCTATGCACTCCAAGAGCGATGTGCAACGGAGTAACGTATATTTCACAAGAAATCCATATAAAATTTGAAATACAGGTCTGACCAACCAGACTTATTATAAGTGATCGTGACCTGATTAATATCGGTCTCAGCTAGCGGATAATCGGGTGCCGAGTTCGCGAGCACTCCCGATCGCTGACCCCGCTTCCTGTATGAAGATCGTCGCCAAATCCTCAGCGCTAAGGGAGCGTGCATAAACCACGTAGCTCCATTTTGGCCTCTTGTGAACCCCCCTCCCCCCCACGTAGCCCTACGTGGCTTTTGCCTCTACCCCCTCCCCCCTCCCACGTAGCACGTAGCATGTAGCTGTTTTCCCTTTTGATTCCAGAAGACATTTTGTACTGTTTTCTCTTGTCAGACTATTGTAAATTACATACGGAGATAATTAACTGAGGGAAATAAATATTCACATGCTGTTGTGAGTTCTGTTCCTCATTTTAACTGAAAAATGTTATGAAAGGAAAGCTACGTGGCCTCGCTCGAAACCCCCCCCCTCCTCCCACGTAGCTCAGCGTAGCCTTCCAGCCAACCCTTCCCCCCCCCCCCCTCCCCTGGACCGAGCCACGTAGTTTGTGCACGGTCCCTAATCAGCGTGGTGCAATTTCACCTGCGTTATGATTGGCAGTAAATATAAAAAAAGAAAACAATAACATTGTTTGAAGTGGGCTCTTATGCTATTTGCTACTTCTCTCTCATTCATCTGCATTTTCACTGGCTTCACGGATCCTCCAAAGAACTCAATGTTCAGAACATTTAGAACTGACTTCGGAACTTCCCTTGTTGTTGTTTTAAATAAAAGTGTTTTTTCCAGAAAGCTTGAATATGCTTACTGACACTTACATTTTGATTGGTTCCTCCACAGCTTTGGAATATCCATCTACTTTAATATTATAAATGCGACTAACTGTGTTTGTGAAGTTTTTCACGACTAAACAGATCTTAAAGAAATTTGAAAAGGAAATAATATGTATCATTACGAAGGATATAGCATAAGTTTTTCGGGATAAATAACATATTTTCTCACTAAATTTTGAAAACTAACCGAATGGCGACAGATAGACGGATAGCATAGGTAAGTCTAAGTCGACGCGTTCACAGTCGCGGGTAGCAATAAACAAAGTCTCCGTAAGACACCCAGCATGGACACACGAGGTCATCGTTCGTATTCACTCTCGGTGGCGTATAAGATATTATGTTGCATCCGAGGTATTGTGTGGGCTGATGGCAGCGCATTCTACCCGCCATAGAGTCTGGCCCATTGCTCCTCCACAGCCGAACGGTAAAATCAGGGTGACACGTGTAGCGTACATACGGCAACCAAAACTGATAACTTTATATTAACGATTAAAATATTGTTGCCCACCGACTATACGTTATACTTCATATTAGGAAATTATCCATGACAACAATGTAGCTGCACGTCAGTACACTATGTCATACGTAAATTTTTTTCAAAAATACTTGAAAATATCGCAAGTAAAGAAATAGTTTAGTAATTTTTCTTTCAAAGAGAGCCACGAGTCAATTCGAGAAGCCACGAAAAATCGAAACCTTTATGACTGAACGGGGATTTAAAATCGCGTGTGACATTCCCACCATCTATTATATAAAGCAGATTGGTACATAATAATTATTGTAGTGCATGTATCACTGTTTTTTGTAAGTCAGCAGAGTAGTATGTGTTGTCTTTGTGGTAATATAGGTTGGTAGTGTTAAGCTGGTTTGGTTTGACTGAGTTGACGGTATTACTGTTGGCAGCGCGGAGAAGGATTATTATGTACCAATAGCTACCCGCGACTACGTCCGCTTGAAAGTGTTTTATATTATAAGAGGTTTGGCTATCGAAAAAATACGGCCAGCAGAAAATTGCCACCTTTGTGGTTGAAAATATGGTTGACTACTTCCTTTTGTTTTACTCTTCAAGGAAAAGAGTGCCTCAAAAGCTAGGAAATAGGTAACAGAGGTGTAATGCGCGCTAAAAGATACGGCAATGGATGAACAGATTTTAGTGTTAAGAACTGATTTATATTTCCCGCTCCGGAAATATGAGTTTATCATGTGTAATCGTTTTGGCATGTTTAAACTGATGCCATTGAATATGTTATAACGTCCTTGCTTTGACAACTGAAAAGCATGGTTTGAGATTTACGTAAGAAGCTAATAGTAAACGTGGCAGTACCGTCTACGAAGTAGGAAACTCTTTGGTGTTGGTGAAATGTGAACTGATAATGACAGTTTTCAAAGAAAATATCGATTTTTGCGGGATAAAAACTGTCCTATGTCACTATCCAGACAATATGTCAAATTTGATTTAAATCTGTGGAGCAATTAAGGCATGATTGAGGAAAATAGTTCAAACATCCAAAAATCCATACAAACTTTCTGATTTGTAATATTATTAAGATTATGGCGGCGACCTGAGTGTGAGAAGAAGTGACTGTAGCTGGTACGCGGGCAATGTGCTTCCGGTGGCTGTTGCGGACCAAGAGTGTCTTATATTTCAATTAATATAAGCCAGTAATTGATTTGACTTAATGTGGTTTCGTATCGTTAAAGTTATGTTTTATGCTATAAATTAATTTAGTTGCATTGCAGTATTTTTTCGTCATTTCGTAATTCCTGAACCCACCTCGTTTACGTTCTGTGACTAAGTTTCTTAACTAGGTGAGCTGTCCCTTGTTCATGACTTACCGTAGAGCCTTCTGGTGTACCAATACTCCAGTTCAGCATAAACACGTATGGTAATTAGTGAGTCTACCTAATTAACCACTCCGACCGCTAGCTCGCAAGCGTCCTTCTGAATGCCAGGTCCCAGCGTTAACCCCCCACCATTATCCATTTTACTATTTGAATAATTAGTTTACAACTGCGTATTAATCTACTTGGAAATAATCTCCACAGTAATGATTCACTAGAAATGTATACCTATAGTGTTAGAATATGTTTTTAATAAAACTGTCTTCTCATGTAATTGTGATTTTGGGCTTTTAATGATTCATAATTTTATTTAGTTCGGAGTCTGTTACTGGTTTCAGTAGTATTATCCAATATCCAGTTTTGGCATTTGATCTCGTATAGAGCTGTTTTTGCTACGGATGGACAGTGAACAGGTCATATCTTTGCGAACCGAACATATTCTTGATTACCACAGCCATCACATTAACTAACGTGCAGTTTTAGGGTGACGACATCAGCAGTGTTTCTTATTAGGCTGAGGGATAGAACCAGCTGGTCGGGCGATTGGACTGCTGAATACTGCTCCGAGATTCCTTCCTCAGGATGTTCCGCCTCAAAACACTAGAGCAGTCAGGCAGTGTTTTTTCTGTTAGTCTTAACTGTAAGCTTAAGGGGGTATTTCTCTTATCAAGAGGCCATGGTCGAAGAAACCTGGTTTCGACGTTTTCCGAAAGTTCAAAATTAACCTGCAGTGTTTGAAAGAGTTCGAAACTCAAAAGCTAAAAGAACGATAAATGGGAGAGCTAGGGCAGCGTTGTGAACAACTTCTTTTTTTTTAATTTGGTAACATCTTGCTTGTTCGGATCAATGTCTTGTGCTTAACAAAATGCACGAGCGGTACGAGCGAGGAAAGAGCAGCCAAAACGTCTTTATAAAACATTCTTATTTAACGAATCAACGCTCCCTGTTGATTTAAGCATTTATATGCCATAAGCAAGGTATACATTACAAGTTTATATTTCTATCCACTTCTAAATCAATATAAGATTAAAAAGTCAGATAAAATGTTAGTTTAATTGCTTAACTTACACTGCACACGTATATAGTTCCGTCGTTCTAAATTAAGCTAGTAGTACTAGAAACTCAGAGCATATCTGGTGTAAAAAGTATTGCAGATTGACGGAGTGCGTTCAAATAATATCCTTGTGGACCTCGCGGAGGTACGACTGATTCAGAAGACCTGATGTTTTCGTTAGGGCCTAAGTGCGAGTTTTCCTCGTCATCTTAGTTAATGGCGGTATGGTGTTCGCCTCACAAATTCACGTCTCACAATGGAGTAACGGAGGGATGGTAACGTTCACTCCCCATCCGTATCAAAAATAGTTCTTTACGAGGTCAGCTGTCCATAGGACTTTAAGAGAAGAGTACCGAAGTCTCGTATGTTTCTTAAGCAATTCTTTTAATGCTTCCATTCATGGCAGTACAGAACAACATAGCACTACCACAACTTATTCATTTCGTTATTTGAAGAATTATTAATGTAATACGATATTTTCTGCTAAAGCGTGGTATGGCTGAACTACACCAGCAATAAGGGTACAGCAAAGATGACAATACTTGAATCTCAGTTGCGGCAAAGCCGCTTTGTGGATACCGTTGGAGACATGTTTTCAGACAGCTTGTTGCGTTCCTCAGGACTGTCCGACCTTGCGGAACAACCCCTCCCTGTCCTCCACTCAGACAAACTTCTACACAAATATTCATTTCCCACTCTCCGCTTTTTTCAGCGTTGTGTATAGAAAAAAAAGAGACGGTGATGTCGGAAGGGGTGGAGTGGAGGTGTGTATGTGTGTGTGTGCGCGCGCGTGTGTGTGTGCGTGAGGGGGGTGCGCGGAGGGGGTGTTATATGCTGCCATGGTAACAGCCCAAATGACGTATCGATCCACTCTTTCTCTTTCACTGTTTCGCTTTTTTTTCCTCTTCTCTCGAAAAACTCCCATCACATATTCACCATATTACCTTCCCCTTGTTTTTCTTTCCGCCATTCAGCGACCGTCTCGCTCTTTCCTCCGACGCTCTCACTCCACCCCCTCCCCCACCCCCTCCCGCCTCCACCGTGTTCCCTTTCTCTCTTTAGTGTTATTCTCTGTTCAGAGTGCGCAAGTCATTTCCAGAGAAAGTTTACTTTTAGCTGTTTCAATATTCTGTTTCTCATTTCTCGACGAAAATAAAAAAGTCCAAGGAAGTAAAATAAGATGAGGAGGAAAATATCGTTTCATAAGAGAGAAAATGCTAGACTGTGAAATTGAATTTGGATATTAAAATAAACACGCTGCGTCATGTAAGAAATACAAGACGACAAGGCCGACAGCGCCAACGAACTGCTTCAACCGGGAAACTGTGTCGGCTTAGATGCGGTCACTTAAAAATTCACACCAATGATTATGTGTTCGGAATTGTCGTTTAACGAATTTGCATCTCAGTATTAAAGCTGAAGCTCTCAGGCATCCACATCGATATTCGGCAAAATTATTTATTACTTCTTGAAACAAGAAGAAATAGTCAGTTAAGTTGTTGCAGATTAGAAGTACTTAATTTTCAGATACATTTCTGCGGTACACACGAAATCAATTAACTACTAATACGTGATATATCAGTAGCAAGTAGTACGCTAGATATGGATCAACCGGGTGTGGTAGGAATGTTAATTTAGCAAACAAATATAAGACACTAAGGACTATATTGATGAACAATTAATCTTGGTTGCGAAGCTGGCAACGATTCGGTGGGTGCGTGAGGTTGTGTGGTGAGTAGTGGAGGTAGGGGGTTGAAAGGGGAGGGGGAGGGGCGGTCTATGATAGGCTAGAATGACCTCAGACTCACGGTGCTGAACGATTTCAGTTAAGGAACAAAAGTTTCAAAACTGGTCGTCTTCCATCACATCATTTTCATAAACTTGAAAGTGAACTGATATAGCTGCACAAACTCAATTTTGCATAATTGTTATGTTGAGTCAACGTTAGCATTTAGAAAATTCTATATTGCCAAACATCATTGCATTCATGTACATCCTAACGCTCTTAAAATTAGGAACGGAGCAATTAAGAACAGCTGATATAATAAATGAGTTGGATTGGAAGTCATTGGAAGACTGGAGAAGGGTAAAGAGAGTGCTGGAATGATATTGGTCCAAGAATTAGGAATAGTGCGTGGAGGGGAAAAGCTGACCCTAACCACAAGTTGGCACTCGATTTCATGCATAAGGGAGTGCGAAAATTTTCTTTTGTGGGTATGGGTGTCACGGATTGGAACAAATTACCAGGTGACGTGACGAATAATTTACCTAAAACATTGAAGAAATTCGTAAATTGCATAAGTAGATGGGGGAAGAATTTAACACCCAAATTATATAAGATAGTTAAAAAATAAAATAAGAAAGGGGTAATTAGACGACTAGGGGAATTGCCACCGGAGCGTGTGCTCCATCGCAATTAAAATAATAATTAAGTAACAGCATGTAGTTGTTGCGAAATTTTCATAAAGTATTAATCCTGCAGTTTGTGAGAAACAGATTTATTACCACATAATCAAGTCAAGTTATCGGTGAGTCATCGTTAGCGTTTCGAATGCTATTAATACATTCGTGAGTGTATTATTACATTTCCGTGATTGTAATGTTAGATAGTATAAACAACAAAGTAAATATTGCCATGAAGTTAACTTTAAAATCACTACCCAAATAAAAAATCAATAGGAAATGTTTTTGCTATTTATCTGGGTCTTACCTTAGATTAGTCAAACACCAATAGGGTGGAGCAACGGGAAATCTGAAAAGGAAAAATAAAAACATGTTGGTACTTTCATTACGTAAAAGATGTCCTAAATGTGAAACGATCTTATTAAGTTTTTCTCACTAAATGAATTGCTTGGTATTTTATCATATACCTTTATAACCACCAGCTTTTAAGCCAGTCAAAAATGATAGCTTGAACGAAATATTCTGTCAATTCATTTTCTCGAAGTAGCTTAATTATATTTAATTGTTGTTAAATAATGATAATTAACTTGATATTGTAATAATAATAATAAAAAAACACAATAATCTTGAGACATAAAAACCAAATTTAAAATTTAACGAGAAATGATTGGCAACAGAAAATATTCACTGTGAATATTTAGTTGTACATTACTTCCTGGGACTTGAGTTATTTAATTGTGTTCACACATAAACATTTTCTAAGAAAATACGGTGGTCTAAAATTTGTTAATAGTTGCAGTAATAAGGATTCAACGAGAAGTCTACGTTTGACTGAGATGAAAGTGTGTAGCGCTATCCGTTCCAGAATATTGTTTTGTAAATCTATTCCTTTTCCTCCCCCCTTGAAAAAAATAAGTGAGTTGCTACAATCACATATCTCAAAATATGAGAGTGAATGCGCTGCTGTTTGATTAGAAAATAATTTTATCTTTTATTAGTTTGGCAATTGTTACATCACGAAGTTTCAGAACATCCGTCAGATCACATATGTCGTCGCAGACACGTATTTTACTTTCTAATATTTGTTAGAATTATATTTTTTTAAAATCATTAACAAAATTTATTAATTTGGTAAGTTAGTGTTATCATCCTATGCCAAATTACAGTAGATACTCCCACTGATATAGCTTTCGAAGGCGTGATAGTTAGATGATGGATAATCTATTTGGGAAAGCCATGTATAAATAGTGTTTTCCCGCAGGGAACGTAATCGTAATTTCGTAAATAATTAATTGGTGAGCGATTTCTCTCCTCACTCCCGCCGACCGCAGGCACCCGAAATCGGCAGCAGCGATTCGGCCAGTAATAGCGCAAAAAACATAAATCCACTCACCTTATGACTGTAGCGTCGATTCGCATGGTCAGGCTGTAACGTGACACCGGCTGTTATTTTCAGCAAGATGTAACTTGGATGCACTGAATCTGAGCTGTAATACTCTTCACACGTAATTTTATTTCTTATTATAATCCTCTCAAACTTGGCATAACTCGCCGACAGTTAAATAAGAAGCTTAATTCGCTACGATGTTTATGCACGCAAACTTAACCGTCGCGGACGTGAGCGTAACAATAGTAACTCATAAAAAAGTCACACATATATAATTTCTTTGTGGAACAAGGCACGCAAATATTGCATAGACCAGTGGATATCTGAATGATGCCCGCGGCCGACGGAAAGAGAAATAAAAAATCGCTCAACCAATAGTTGTTTGCTAGTGATGCCCTAAGAACAGAGGAAATGAGTCTTGGGACTTCGCAGGCAACCTCTGCCTGCTATTAAATAAATACTGTGGAAGACACTTCGTAGGGAAGCTAAGGCTGGCCGGATCGTAGGGCGCACCCACCTCCACTCCTGGTGCCGCAGGCTGGAGATGGGATTGCGGAGCTCTACCTCTGCCTGTTGCAGCGTGCATGCCGTGAAGTATTACTACATTCAACTATTCGATTCGTTATTACTCCTGATACTACGTTCTCAAAAAACTAGACACTCATATCTCAAATTATCAAAAAGTATTCTGCCAATATCGAAACCTTAGAATTCGCTGAAATTTCGCTCTCACATTGTTAGAATATTGTCATACATAAGAAGGAAAGAACTTAATTAAACAATACGTGATTCTTCTCTTGGTATCATTAGATTTATGTTCCTTGGGTTTGTGGTCTTCTCAGTGACACCTAAGCTCAATCAAAAACAAACATACGATGGTATAGTGAAAAATACTGTGGTGGATTACTCAGGTTCAGTTCTCAGTATGCAGTAATACTATGAAATTAAGACAGTTTGGTGTAGTATTGTTCACATTCATATTGGAGAAGGATTCAATTCGTTTCAAATCAAAACAACACAACAGAGCAAACGGTGACGCTAAGACCGAACAAATATGAAACAGAAACACAAGTATAAAATATAAAAGGGACTTTATTAACTGAGCGCGCAGTAATGGTCCGAATGGTCACGTGCTTCTACACACGTGTTTGTTGGGGATATTAGGAGTGGTGAGAGTGATTGTTGATGTTATCATGAGCAATCAGTACGACAGCTACACGTACAGCAAGACGTGCACCCCTCAATTGCGCAACGTGTAATTATTAAATTTATCACTTGTGAAGGCAAGAAACCAACCGAAATTCTGTGAAGATTAAAGACACGGTTCGGGGATCGTACACTGTCAAGGACTTGTTTGTATGGCTTAAGAAATTCCTGAAAGGCCGTGAAGAGGTTAAAAATGAGAGCCATGATCGTTGTCCAAGGACGTGCGTGACAGAACAGAACTTTCGCACAACTTGTGACTTTTTTTGCACATTGTTTTTTTACATGGACGTCACACTATCCATGGAGCACACTACTACGACATTTTTTTTATCAAAGTTAAGCTTGTTTACGCCAAAAAAAGACGTGACTAGCCGATAAGAGATGTGATTCTTCTCGATGACAACGCTTGGCCACACACTGCAGCTCTCACTCAACCAAAATTGGAGAAAATGAACTGAACATCACTTGATCGTCCTCCTTAGAGCCCTGACCTAACACCTGTAATTTTCATCTCTTTGGGCCACTGAAAGAAGCATTGGGAGGCCGACGATTTGAAGACAACTCGGTGAAGGGCTTCGTGCGCAATTGGCTACTGACGAAAACCCCTTTCTTTTACGATGACAATATTGTGAAATTATTCCAGAAATATCAAGAGCTATAGCATTTTTCAGAGGTGTAGCAGATAAAAGACACAAAAAAGACCTCTGGATACTATTGTTGAGAGTGAATTACATTTTCTTTTGGCCATGTATGGACCACCAATTAACGAAAATTTTAGTGAAGAATTGTGGATATTTGAGCTTCGTTAAAGAGACTAGGACAATACATCTGTAAAATGCTAATCACTTCTGCCCACAGCTGTAACTGTCCTATGGCATCTATACCACGTTCATTAACGGAAAAAAACCTGCTAGAGAATTGACTTAAATCCTAAATAATGAGAACGGGTAGTTAATAGTAATTTTATGGAGCCTGCGATATTTTATTACCACACAGAACGGAAAAAACTATCTGATTTGCAATTTTATCAAATGATTCGGATCTAGTTGTCATTGCAGAAAGGTCGGATTCCCTCTGTTGTCTACGGTCATTATCGAGTTCAATTACGTCTTAACGTCTCTAGTGATAATGATTCTACTAACGCTTCTCATATTGAAATTTAGAGGAAGAAGAAACACCAAGGTTGAATTCGATGAATAATAAGAAAAGTAACGGTTTTGTATATACTGTATATACCAACAGAGTGGTGCGGAGGAGAATGTATTCATATGAACGTTATGCTTTGCATTTGCTAAACGTATAGCATGAAATCCGTTGCAGGTATACAAAAATTGTATATTTTTTTGTAGTGAATCCTTCAATTTAAATTTTTTTTAATAACAGTAATTTTGTCCGAGAAAGTGCACTGAGGCGCCGCACACTGGATCTGGGAGGTATAACGGAGCCTGGCACCCCCCCCCCCCCCCCGCCCGGGCCTCCTCGTAGCGGCCGTCCTGACAGGATTTTAGGAGTTTTGCAGCAGTGATCAACGTGAACGCCGGGACGGTCCTCAATCTCCACCTCACAGACTACACATTCCAGAGACAAAAAATACCCTTATCACACAGAGAACATAGTTACGCGTTTCACAGACAGATGACAACACTTCACTTCTCCTATTAGTGCGCAGTACGACCTGGCAGCAGGTATAAAATGCTTGGCGTCGGCTGTATTACAGAAGCACCAACGAACGATCAAAGGCAACCGTCCCAAAATGCTGGGAAAATATGGTAAAGAAAAAGAAGTAGGAATCAATATATTCGTGAAAAAGCGATTGTGTGATCTCCGACCTTGAATAATTTCTGAAGCGAACACTATATCGTTAGGGGCTTTTCATATAGATTATTATTTATTATGCCAAAA
This sequence comes from Vandiemenella viatica, assembly GCA_031002005.1. Lineage (NCBI taxonomy): Eukaryota > Metazoa > Arthropoda > Insecta > Orthoptera > Morabidae > Vandiemenella > Vandiemenella viatica. The sequence goes on from JARYHS010013630.1 coordinate 240,270,569, forward strand.
AGTAGCTGTTTGGTACTTTTTAAGAAGTAAAATACGAAAGTTTCTTGCGCGGACCAAGCTCTGGACAAGCAGAAATCGATAGGAAACCACTGCATTTAAGACCCAAATGGTATCATTCAAATTACAAAGAGAATAGTTAAATATTGAATATTCTGTAGGAAAAATACTCATCCGATCGGATTTACAGTTGGCAGTTGTTAAAGGAAAAGTCATCACTATTGGTAAATATAGTCTTTGATTCGGAGGGTGGATGTTATCAGTTTAAATTCGACAGATAAATTAAATAACTTAAAGAGACGAATGTAACGACTTCTATTGGATGTTTTAGGGATTAGTAAATTTAACTGAAGGGATGTCGAGGATTTCTGATCTGGAGAATTGTTAGTATGGAGGCTGAGAAAACCGGTGGCTCAGTGGTTAAGGCTTCTGAAGATCAGAAACTCCCTTTTCGAATCTCGGTCTCAGCCGGAATTTTCGAAGGCTCGTAATCCGACCTTCACCTCTGGCACATCTTACTGTGTAATGTGAAGTGCGCCAGAACGCTTCCGCGGTTTAGATTCCAGCTTAAACTAGGTAACCTTCACATGATAGGATTACCGGGTTATTTTAGGAATGAGCATTACAATTCCTCAAAATATGACATATGAATCGTAATTTAGAATTAGCTTTGTCTACGACGGAAGTTATGTGGATAATAGTAGAAAGCAACATGAAATGGGACTTGCAAATAACTTCCGTTGTAGTCATAGGTCGTATTTTGAGGAATTGTAATGCTCATACAAAGAATATAGCATATAAAACACTAGTGCGTCCGCATCTGGATTACTGCTGTACAGTCTGGGATCCGTATCGCAAGGGCCTGATTGACTCAGTGGAGAGGATACAGAGGAGAGCCGCTCGATTCGTGACTGGTTGCTACAGCCCTTATGAAAGCATCACAGAATTGATACATAGATTGGTCTGAGATCGTTTGGAAGACAGACGACGTCGTTTGCGTTTGAATTTATTGGATAATATGCGAAATTCTTTAACTTACGAGTGCAATGAAATACTTCGTCCGCCAACCTTTTTAGGTCGCATTGACCGCAGGAATAAGATTCGAGAAATAAGATGCTGTACTGATGCTTTTATGTATTCTTTCTTTCCTCGTGCTTTTCGGGAATGGAATGCGCAGAATTATGATTGGTGCTTAGCACCCTCTGCCACCCACAATGTTTGTGAATCGCAGAGTATGAATGTAGATGTGGATATAGAACTACCTATGATACCAGGCTACTTCGGGAGGATCCAACCAACCTACTAGTTGAGGACCACGCTTAGCTTTAGTACGTTGGGTATCAGATATGTTGCTGGTGATGGATCTACAATATGCAGAAGGTAAGAAAACGAGTGAGTTGTTATGAACATTTTAGCGATATAATTATTCTAATGACGGTAGAAGCGTATATGTTAACTCCACATTAAAACGATGATGAAACAGATACTGAGGACTTAATTCATTGCGTAAAGGGGGAGAACAACCAAACTCGTATTATTTGGGGTAGGAGTGGGGCAGTGAGAGAAGAAAAGAAGTGAAGGTTGTAGGGAACGTCGGTCTAGGAAAAAGAAATGAACGGAGAAGCTGGCTTTTAGAATTTTGCCAAATGTAATCTAATAATGCGATGTTGTTGCAAGCCATGTTTCCACAGTTGCTTAGTTAATTACTAGTTGAAAGAACACGCCAATGGAACTGTTTAATTTATTTATTGCTGCGTCGTACGCGTTTCACCTCTCATCGAGGCATCATCAGCGACGAATCTGTGTTACAGTTTTTATATATTGTTTTATATACATTTTTATCCCATTATTACAAATAGGATAAAAATGTATATAAAACTATATATAAAAAATGTAACACAGATTCGTCGCTGATGATGCCTCGATGAGAGGTGAAACGTGTACGACGCAGCAATAAATAAATTAAACAGTTGCAGTGGCGTGTTCTTTCAACTAGTAATTAATCTAATAATAGTAGAAGACGTTGTTTAAGAATCAGCCAATAAAAACGCACAGATTTAAAAGTCCAATAGATACAAATATCAAGTTCTAAACTTTAAAGCGTACACGGGAGCTGGTATATACCTTAATTTGATAATAAATTCTTTCAAAATCAAAATAAAATTCAGAGGAGTAACGGAACAATGCAGGCAAACTGTCTTGCAGTGAGAAAACTAGAATGTTTTATAAAAGAAAAATTTACAGGGACTACAATTGAGATATGCGAAAAATAAATAAACTTAAGAAAAATAGAACACCCTACAGCATGTCATAATTGAAGCTGGTAAAGAAACATTGGAAAATTGGTCATGGACGATAACCTTTGATTACAGATGAAATACTGAGTTAAGAGATCAGAGGAGAAGATACGAAGTTGTCATCTTAGTTGTCCAAGCGAAACCACGTCAATTTCTTGAAACCTGAAATTTTAGCCATCATTCGGTGGGTCTCAACTAGGTCACCATACCTAGAATCGCTGCCGCATGAAAAGAGCTTCCAATGTGCGTGTTAACCATTTGGAGTGACGCCACTGAAATTCGCGCCTCCAGCGGGGCCGGTCTGATGGGGATTTGCATCCCGTTTTTTCATGAATAAAATAGTGTGCCCACTGTCAGCTGAATGTAATACTACAGCTGATGTGCTGACGTTATTTTTAAAATGTCTAAACTCCTCATTCAGCTTTTCCTTGATGGTGCGTCCTGTCTTGCAGATAGACACCTTATCACTGGCGCAGGAGTAGGACGATAATGGGCAGTCTGACTATGATTCAAGGTCATCCCTTAATGAACCTTAATTCAATTGTGTCAAACCTTATTTCCAGACCCCTCCACCACCCCTCAAGGTCAAATTAGTAACACTAACCTTAATTGCCTCGAGGCTTAATTAATAACACCCCTCCCACCATCCCTCAAGGCTAAATTATTAACACTCCACCACACCTTAATTTTATCCCTCCAACACACTTGACAAACCCCAACGCCTGCAGCTATCTCATCAGTCCACTGACATGGGTAGCTAAGTTCTATTCTTCACGTCGGTGTACCAGCTGAACGCCGGTCATTCCAAACGGTTGTCGACCCAACGTGGTGCTTGAATAAGTGGTCTACAACAAAATCACTCTCCATTCGAGGAATAGGAATAGGAGGTGCTGATCAGGGAACTGGATTCGATGTCCAATATGTTCGACGGCGGGGAGCTTACCGTTTCCTGCTGGACGGTGTCGGGGGCGAGAACGTTATGTTTTCATCACAATAACGATCCGGCCAGCGGTTTCTTTCTCGATGGGTCTATATGATGAAACCTCATCGACACGCAACCTGCAATGGTCGCATCCTTGTCCATCAGGAAAAAGTTCTGGCTGATCAATGTACAATGTCATGTTCCCTGCATGCAGCATTTAATGGATTGATCCCAGTTTTGACCGCTTTTCCAGTTTTGGTCCAGGTATTCAAAACTGGTATGTGGGAATTAAGGATTGCAATCCCGCAGTGTTTTCAATCCCGCGGGATTTCCACCAATCACGCGGGATCCAGCGGGATTCGCGCCAACAGTCTTTCACGCATAAATTTAAAACTCAGTTATTTAAAGCGTTAATAAATTAAATAATAAACGTGTGTTAGTTAAATTAATAAATCAATGTTAAATGATAATAAATAACAGTTAACAATATTTTAATTGGCAAAATTACATTATTTTTTTTGCTTGTCCTCAGTACGTTTTACATTTCTATATTTAAATCTAAACCAATTTTTAAATAAATAATCAAAAATTGAAAATATTCAGTCCTAAGTTATGCCTTACAATACATCACATCAGTTTGAAAACATGGTATGCATAATGGCCAAGTTACCAATTTTTTTATTCTAAATAAATGAACGTTCCATAACACCGAGAGAAAGCATTCTATTTCACAAAATGAACTGAATATATTCTGTAAGGTGTAGACTTGGCTCAGAACAAGATCTTATAACTTTTTGTCACTGCACAAGCACGAGACTTGGCCTACTTTTACATGAATTGTTCTTGTGGGATTCCTTGATTTATCTTATATTTGATTCATTGTTATTAAAAGAAACTACTCACCAAGACGTAAACTGTCAAGCACATCAGTTTTACTTTAAGTGGCGTAACGACTTTTTTAGAGTGGAAATGATTACAGGAAATTTTTCATGAGTATATCGCCGGATTTTGTTGTAGAAACACGAAATTTGACACGTGAGGAAGACGACGGAGGCAGCCTTCGATGTATAGTGTTTTTACAACACAATTCGGCGATACTGCGTGAAGACTTCATAATAACTTTTTTTTGCCTTTAATCCAAACAATAACAAGGATTTGAAAGAACACATAAGATTCAATCAAAAATAGTGTCTTGTGGCGATTGACCAAATCATTGCAAGAGGGATTAATCTAAAGCCAGAGCGGCACATGTAAGCAGGCGGCTTTCATCAAAGAATGTGTGTCTCAAACGCATTGAGACAGAGGCCAAAATAAAAATAAGTCAAAGGATATACATCTGCCTTTTGATAGTTGCTAAATAAATAGGTATGCGATCGTAAAAATTACAATAACATTAGTTTCGTATCAACGAATAATCAAATTTTCAGCAGCAAATACCGAAAGTTGTCACAATTACTTTATCTGCAAATAAATAAAATGGAAATAATGAAACCGTGAATAAAAAGATTTAACTGTGTAGTTCAGATAAGGTGTGCGACACATAAAAAAAATACTTGTTATATAGTTATAAAATCGTACTAAATAGCAACATAACTCAAACTATAGAAATGTGTACTAAAAACAAACGTAAGTTTTAATGAATACGTTAAATTTGATTTATTTACTTACCAATGACGAAGGTTGACAAAAAGAAACATTTACTAACACGAGTCAAATTCCACCGCCGGAATTTGCGGATCCGCCAGACTGTCTAATGATGCGGGATCCCGATTTGCTGGATTGCAATCCCTAGTGTCCCTAGTGAGAATGGGAGCCTCAAATGGCTTGTTATCAACGAGCTTGTTTAAGAAGCACGATTCATATTCTTCTTGGTAAGTGACATTGTTATCGACTGACTGACTTTACAGTTTAGGTCACCTATATTCAATCAGAGCGGCCTGGAAACTTTGTTAATTTGCGTTTCGTCAAACAGCAAGCAACGGCACATGTGAGTAATGCAAATGTTGCATACACCAATTTGAAGAGGAACTGACCTCTGTTCACCCAGACAGTGAGGGCAATAGTGTGCGAACCTTCAAATTGTGTAAAAACCAACCTAATACTTTACCTGCTGGAACATCCCACAGGGCTTAGATTTGAAAATGTGTATCAAAGTCTCGGTAGCAGCCAAAGTATCAGTTGTTAAAAGAAATACTGAAACCCCTTAAAGGAATTCGTCGTTTGACATTTAACGATAATCAAATTGTACATTCCGCAGTAATGTTCTACCGTATTCTGTGTTTGTATTTAACGATTTTTCTTGTGAAAAGCAGAATAATATAAGAGACTATTTTTGGATGGGGAGACATCGGTTAGTTGATTCGTTCTACTTGTGTCAGAAAGACAGCCGGATACCGAAAAAGTTGGTTAGAGACAACGCCAAATTCATTGTACTATTTAAACAAGATGTGAACCTCAAACATATTTACAATGATCACTTTAATACCGATATGCCGTTCTATAAGTTTAAGAACTTATGTGGATATTGCTGGAATGCAAGTAAACATGGATTTGTGGCTATTGACAAAGACCCTGACATGTATCACGGATGGTACCGCAACTGATTTGATTCATTTTGTAATAAATAGCCAAGCCCAATAGATACTACCATCATTACAACCATAGACAAGTTTGGTAGAACATCATCTGTACAGAGCAAGAGAGTGTTGGTGCACAAACCTCAACACATACTTCTTACGAAAAAGGAAGTTTGAATTGTCAAGGCAGAAACCTTAATCATGTAGCTGACTCCATGGATGATGATGATGCTGTAACAAAACGATATGCTAATAAAACAATTAATGATGGTCTAATTTTTTTCCCTAAATGATAGAAGTGACTATAGGTGAAACTATTGCCGCAACGGATACACTCCAAGGTAATGCATGTGTATTAGATACGGGTCGAAATTATTGTGAAATTCTTGACGATGACCTAATCCTCTCAATAGTTAAACAGAGCAGGATTGAAGGGAAACTGAACTGGATAAAAATTAACTATGATAAGGGGTTGCTGTTTGTGAAGCGAGGCGATCTACTCAGTTTTTTCCCCGCATATAAACCCTACGAACAATTTACTGTAAAAACAAAAAACAAAAAAAACTATGTGATATAAAATAGTACAGTAACTTGTCATAAGCTTCATTCAGTGTATAATCATGCATACGGCAACATCTAAACGTGGTATCATAAATGTCAGGAATACTATTCAACACAACTTACTCGAACTGAAGACTGGTCAGATCGATTCTTAAAAAAACACTTTCGTAGATTCTGTAAGACCTGTGACAGATACTATGAAAAAGTTTTCTTACCTCAGCCACTTCAGCAGCAGCAGTCGTCTGACTCCATCAAAGAGTTCCTTAGTTCACGCAAGCGTAGCCAACGAGATTATGATTCAGCGCATGGTGTTCGAAAGATGAATGATTCACTATTTATTGGAAAATCACCTATGACTATTTGAGAAGATGATATTGTAATAGATGGCACTGAACGCCATGATAGAACGCAAACCAACAAGGTCTTGAAAATCTATTTGGAAATATTAAACAACACAGAGTAAAATTTAGCCCATCTGGTAAACTTCGTAAAGTAGCAAAGAATGATAAGTATAAAAACATACTCTCTTAACTTGTCAGTCAACCTGGTACTGACGTTCTCCTCATGAATCAATAAGTATATTAGCATGGTATTTGATATACACTCGGTGTTTGTAAAGGGTCTTTCCGAAGTTAGCAGCCTGAAACAGTGGAGCTACACAAATAGCCAAGAAGTAATTGACAGGCATGTGATAAGTAAAGAAAAACCTAATTTCTAACTGACAGACATTTTGTGAAGTTGTATTTAAGAGGTTTTTGGTAACCATCAAACAACGAACTTCAGAATTATTTTCTTTCTTAAAACATATTGATGGGATGGTTACTACAGCATTATTTTTCCCGTCCTTAAAACGGTTTCCCGTAATGTCTGCGATCTCTTTATGGATACAACCATCTCTTGATGAAAAGTCGTGAGTAATTAGGATAGTTTTATCATTGTGAGGTCAGTCTGAGGAATGGGATGGATATTACCCAGAATATAGTTCAGCACAATCAATGTCGCTGCTGCCGACCTCTGGTGTTAGCAGATACCTTCTCCTCATGATAAATTATGATCGACCGTGGTTCGTGACCAGTAACGCTATGAATTCGCATTCGAGAGAACGCAGGGTCCAATCCACATCCCGCCATCCAGATTAGGGTTTCCATGGTGTCCCGAAATCAGTCCGGGCAAATCCCATCGCTTCGTGTTCCTTGCCCCCTGTCCTTTGTCGCCTCTAATAATCCAGATGTCGAAGAGTCGTAAAGCCATAAGCAACTAAAGCATATACCTTTATTTTAAAAATCAATTTAGTTTCTTATGATTTTTTTCATCCAGTCTGTTTAAAACATTGTGATAGTGTTCTCGTGTTACTGGTTTACATTTCTAGAGCAAAATACAATAAATTATTTTTCGCGAACAATAGCCCTCCCTGCTAATGACAGAGATTGTGTTTGAAATTGAACAACTAGCTTTTATCCACTGTTTTCAGCGATAGTAATGACACGCCCCATCTCCAGTGATAAACCGAAACTCATAATCAATTTGACTCTCGTCAAAACACTCCAAACACGAATCACAGATTGTCACATGAGTGCATTTTTGTGCTGCTGTTTAAAAAAACGCGGACGCTACATTACACGAGGCTTTTTATGTGCAAATCTTCTAGTATGATTTTTATTACATGGTACTTTTCGGAACACTTCGCCACTCATTCCGCTGGTCACCAGTACAATTTCAGGAATTATTTTTGCCGCTGCTTCACTATTCACGTGTCTTTGACGTCGTATATCTTCATAGCCAGTAAGTCTATGTTTAAATTCAGTTGATCTATTTAATTGCTAGAAATAAAGTAAAAAAAGTCCCATAAACTTGATCGAAATTGGACTGATTTTCATTTAACATAAAACCTTCTTTTACGATGAAATTTATCACTCCACGACATTCCGTTTTATCCATATTAGTAATTCTGTCTCATACACGTGTGTAAAAAATTCTATTTTATAGATTGATGAGCACTTTTAGGTTTATGCTCAAAAGTGATGACTCAAACTGGGAGGGCAGAGGGGTGAGGGGGAGAGCAGATAGAGCCGACAGCAAAGCTATCTACCATCAAAACAGAACAAATAAGGTATGAGTAAAAATTTCAAACCAAACTTCCAGAATCTGCATGGATTGCTAGATAAAAGAATCAGACAGCAGGCGGAAACAATATACGAGAGTTTCCTCTTCTCATTCCTGTGGCCTCATTAACAGGCGAGAAATGGCCATGTGAATAGTTGCTGAGTGTGCCTCTTGTTAACCTGCAGAGCAGGGATTCCCAATGCTTTTCGTACCACGCCTTCCTCCCCCCCCCCCCCCCCTCCGAAGAAGTTTTATTATTAATAAGGTAAATGTCTGCTTTTCAGTATTAACAATGACATATCAGAAAAAACTCATTGAATATGTGATATTAAAGGTTTTCAGCTCTAAAAAGCGGTGAAGGAGATATAGTAGCCTACTTACGATCAAGTAGAGTTAGGGTATCGTCCGCATGGGCGGTCAAGCTACCTCGTACGCCACGCCCCTCTAATGTAATTCTTTGGATACGAGAAACCACATACTTGTAGCGTATTCACGTCCTCGAGTTTGTAGTATGACAGCTTTTGCGGTATGTTTTGGACGTCATTATTTTCTGTGCCGTAAAATAATCCCAACCGGTGTCGTCCACCTCAGTCTTACCAAAATGTAGATAGTAAGGCTAGAAAAGTAACACTATACTATTACTTTAACTACTGCAGCCGGACGCGATAAACGCATAAGCAAAGGTTACACCAAAAATACCTTTATTTAGCTGGTCCGAGTGCGACGAAAGGGATTCGCCAATGGCGTTTTTGAAGGAACCAATCCGTCATCCGCCTGAAGTGATTTGGGGAAACCTACGAAAACCCAAACCCAAATGTGTTAGACGAGGATGTGAACCCGTGACCTCCCGACTGCAAGGCCAGAGCGTTACCGCTCAGACACCGCGCCCGGTCTCTTAACACCTACAACTGGTTAAAGAACGAAGATGCATTTGCTTAAACGTTTTATGTTCAGCTTCTCCACCTAAAACAGTACACTTACAGGATACGTGCAGCTCTTCAATTTCGCAATTTTAATGGATGCTTAAGCTTAGGCGTCTCCTGACAACATTTTATCTTTTTTCTGGGTGTTTGTTAGTTTGAATATGTGCGTGTCCTAAGAACACAACATCTCTAGGACAAAGTTGTTTACGGAAAAATAACATGAAGTTCCAAATACCTATTCCGATGTGGTTTCGATTTTTATAGACGCTTCTAAGAGACCTTTTTGCCAAATAATTCCTTATTAAAAGTCAGAAATAATTTACTAAACACATTGATAATTTTGCAGAAATTATTTGATAGATGATAATAATAGTGCAAAAGTTTAATACTAATTTGAAAATGCGAATAGATATAATAATAACCACTGTTGATCACTAAACTATGTGTTATAACTACTTATTCGATGTGCGTGATACTTGATACTTAACAGTTCGTACTAACTACTCCGAAAGTTTTTTTTTTTTTTTTTTTTTGTTTCATTATTTCATCTCAACATATCCCTTGAAACTAACGTCCTCAATTTTCCGCTTCATATTTTTAATCTCTGTCTTCGTCTGCAGTTCTTACTTTCGACTGTTTAACCAATCCTACATGTATCAAAATATGACATACCAGCCTGTCTCTTCTTTCTGTAAGACTCTTCCACAAACTTCTTTCCTCACCCATCATTTAAAAAATTCGTTCATTTTATACTTTATCTTTTCGCTTAATTTTCATCATCCTTCTATAGCACCACATTTCAAATGCTTCAATTTTCCTTCTTTCTGGTATTCCTGGGGGCCATGTTTCGCTGCCCCAAATATAGAGTTTTAAAAATTCTTTCTCAGTTCTAGATTAATATTTGAAACTAATATCTCTTTTTTATGAAAGCTATTTCTGCTAGTGCTATACTGTTTTTAACATCATTCCTGCTTTGGCCATTTTACTTCCTAAGTAGCAAACTTCACTAACTTCTGCTATCGCATCAGGCCATATTTTTATAATTAATCTACTATTATTGGTATCATTTCTGCTACATTTAATCACTTTTGTCTTGCTTTGGTTTATATTTAGTCCAAAATCTTCCTTGGTATTTTGTTCAAGACAGTCAGCAGCCTGTCAATATCCCCAGTCTGTTCTGCTAACAAGACAATGTAATCAGCAAATCGTAGCATACTGATTTTTTCTCCTTGAACACTTACACCACATTAAAATCTTTCTTTCACTCCCTTTGTTGCTTCCTCAACATACAAGTTCAATATTAATGGGGATAGACTACAGCCTTGTCTCACACCCTTTTTAACTGATGCATGTCTCTCATGATTCTCTACTTGTATTACAGCTATTTGATTTTTATAAATATTATATTCTATCTCGGTATTTTAGACGTGACTTCTTGAAAATTTGAACATCTTGTACCACCTAATATTATCAAAAGCTTTTTCTAAATCGCCAAAGGTGTCTTTGTTAATCTTAACACCATAATCGCTTCTCTTGTACCGCGGTTTATCCTAAACCCAAATTGATCTTAACCTACTATCTCTTCTACTACCCTGTCCATTCTTCTCTATATTATTCTGGTCAGTGATTTTGAAGCACGTGATGTTAGACTTATGGTGCGATAGTTCTCATATTAGTCGGCTTGTGCTTTCTTCGGAAGTGTGAAGATAACACTTTTATTAAAATCAGTTGGAATCTATCCTGTTTCATAAAATTTTGATATAAGTTTGAATAATCTTTGGATTCCTTCTTCTCCTAGGAATTTCAGAAGATCTACAGGGATCTCATCAATTCCAATGGCCTTATTTGCCTTCAAATCATTCAAAGCTCTATCAAATTCTGTCCTAAAAACAAAATCACCTATTCATCAATGTTGGGGTCAACTTTTTTTATAATACATTAAGTTCAAATCATCTCCGTTATAAAGTTTCTCTATGTATTCCTTATTATTATTATTACTCTGCGATTCAATAAAAGTGTGTGGCGGAGGCACCTATCCGAAAGGGTAATAGTTTGGAAGGGATAGTCTATACGGGATATGGCAGGAGGCGCCCATAGGCTATTGTGAGGAACCATCCCAGTATTCGCGTGGAGTGATCTGGGAAAACCATTGAAAACCCAGATCAGGATGGCAGGAGAGCGTTATAGAAAGATACTCCTGTCGGATTATATGTTTACACGCTCGGTAAATCTTTTCTATTTCATCCCCTAATCGTTCTTGGAAAAAATAAATACAGAAAAGAATCGGTTCTGGCCCTGATTTCTCTTATCGTAATTTTGCGGTCATTACGAGATATGAATGTTGCGGGTAGCAATATTTGTTTGCTGTCATTCCGAAATATGTCAGTCGTGAATTTTTCAAATAGCTTCTGTCGAGAGCAACGCCTTCGGTGTTCCAGGTCTTCCCAAACTAACGCCTTCAGCATCGCAGTTACGCATTCCCTCCAACTATATATACCT
>JARYHS010013630.1:240283446-240329951 GCA_031002005.1 Vandiemenella viatica
GTCCAGTCTCTTGCCTGTCCTGCTCTGATATTACTAAACCTATTTCCAGCTGCCGCTGAATATGCAGGCACCGGCGAAACTGTTTCCAAGCTTCATGCTATCAATTTCGGATTGAGATCTTGATTGGGTTCTGTATTTGGTCTATCAGTTTTCCATGCAGGCATATGTTCTTTGTCTGTAAACATTTCAACATTTAATTGGAAAATTCCACAGAAAATGTATGGAGATAGGTGGGCACATCTAGCCAACTAGACGCTTCCAAACTATGCCAACAACCCCAGCCCACTCTTGTTTATAAAAGTGGCCGTTGTGATGGTCAAACGGGAAGTAAGTGAAACCAAACAAAAACATAGTATTAGACAGTAAATTACTGCATCAAATTCTATACTAGATCACTCATAATAAGCACAGTAAATGTTAAATAAAACAAACTCACCAATTCAAAAATCAGTCGTTATCCAATAAATGTGTTGTCACGGAGATTACTCTGAAACTACAATGACGGGTGAAAAGAAGGAGAAGGAACATGCCACTTGTTTGGTGGTGATTTCTAGCGGCAAACTAAGAAACTAAGCAGACTGTGTTTACTTACCCCTGTGGCCAACTAACCCTGGTCTCCGCTACCGTGTTCACTCTTAGAATTTCTGTGAGCGAGAAATAAAGTATCAGGAACATCTCTGGGTCAGGTTGATGTATCTTTTCAGTTTTGGTACACATCAGATCCTAATAATAAAAAGAGACTAGTAAAAATCATTGGAATGTAGGTATGGTGCTCACTGTTGTAAAAATATTATTCATGGATTTCGCTGTGCTTCTTATAGAAACTGTGGACAATAACTGATAATCTTCTGCGTCTTTTCAGCTGGCTGATCTCATATTACATTTACGTATTACAGCAGATGAAAATGGATTCGAAATTTTTTAAAAGTTGAAGAGATTCCGCAGGAAATTACATCATTTTAAGCTAATATGTACTTTATAGGAGCCTTGTGAAGGTTCATTAGATTTTTAAAACTAATTTCTTTTACTGATGACTTTTAGCTTTTTAAAACTAATTTGTTTTACTGATGATTATGGAGTGGTTACACACAAAGAGAGTTTTCATCGAATATTGGTAATGTTCGTTCAATGAATTCGACGCAATGTCAAGACTTTACTTAAAACGGTTTTCTGTTTGTTGTTAACAGATTTTTTGAATACCGTATTCGAATTTTTCCATATTTGTAAGTCTAGGAAAGTATACTTAATCCGACGAAACTGTTTGTAGCACTGTAAAATTCATGACAGAAAAACCTTTAAACTGGTCAAGTGGCCATAAATTCTCAACAAATGTCTATTATGTTAAAATTTGGTTCCTAAGAAAGTTATAAAAATCGTTTCGGTTTCATAGTTGTGTTTGTTCAGTGATTTTAAAAATCTTTTTCTCTGATATTGTCTTAAGAGCGTACGATTCATCATCCTTGTGTTTTCATTGGAGCGGTAGGTGGATGGTAGAAATAGATTACGACTGGCTTATTCTCGAGTTAGTGGCTGGTACTTATTACCTGCTACGCACACAGCAGTAAATTCGTTTTATTTTCTCGCATATTGCGTAATAAAGCAACGAAGGAACACGCCTGTTTGTGTTCTCTCTATTTTTATTTCATGGTTACAGGACTGGTTGATACAGTCGTCTCAGCATCATTAGATGCTAAAATTCACGGTCGTGCGTTTACATCTTCACTAGATATGTTATGCTCTACTTTCTGATATTTGTCGCTGAAATTATTTGTTCTCTTGCTATGAAACTACAATTAGAGACAGCGGTTATATTAAGAGACTTTCCGAGTAATTAAAAAAAAATTAATGGGAAAAAATTAACTGGCAGAAATGTTATTTTGGAGGCTACAGCAGTGTCTTTAGGTGATGAAGTAAGTGCATGAACCGTGAGCGTCAAATTTTGAAGACGTTGTAAAGGTAGTTCTGATTAAGTGCAACAAATTAATAATGAGTGATAAAGAAAAATTCTGTTAGCTGAACTTACTAAACAATGAAATCATTGAATTTTTTAAATCTTCAACAAGGTATAAAAAACTTTCAGAGCTCGGAATAGTTTTTATTTTTCTTGAATTCAGATTTTTTTCTCGAGATTTGCGTACTAAGCATAACTTAATGATTCTGCAAATGTGTGTGTGTGTGTTTTTTTTTTTTTTTTTTTAATAAGGCTTTAATTTGGTAACGATGACACAAACCGGTTTTAAACAATCGCTGCAGGCTTAAAATATGTGAAGGAAATGTTAAGTTGATTATAGGTTTGGAAATGGGAGGTATCTCTAATTGTTTGATATTCAATGTAGAATTGTACTAAAACCCTACAAAACAGAATACTGTCACACATCACAATAGGAGCAACAGTAATATTAGGAAGGAAAACCTGGAATAATGTAATGGTAGTGAATTTCTGCACACAACCTTCACTCACAAGAGTAAACTTGATGTATGGCTATACTATTTCACGGTGCAACAGGCAAATCGTTGTTCTGAAGGATCTGCGAGCCATGCAGAACATACTCCATGCTCGTCTTTGAGAACCGTAGTTTCACTGTCAAGATTGTACATAAAAATATGAAATACAAAGTTTTATAAGGGAAGAGGTGAAAGGTAACAGAGAGCCTGAATTACATTTTAGAAAATGACATGTGGTTTTACACCTCGAATACAGCAGCAGATAGAAATGGGAGACGCAGTTGTTGATAGGATTTACGATCTGAAGATTTCGAATTACCGGAATTCAGTTACTGAAGTCAAGTATTATAAATTATTATTATAGCATTGATTCAGAGAAATATGTTTCATAAGATTTGGTTTGATCCTTTATGCATGTCATTCTCTTCCGACGGAGTGTTTACGAACTTGCTTTAGTTCTGTTGCTACTGCCTTCCTACGCTGATCCGGAAGCGCGTGTTTCGGGGGTTATAAAACGGTGCTATTTCCAGCAATGTAATTTGACTTGCGCGGGCGGGCCATTAGTTTGAAATTATATTCGATGGTCACTCTGAGCAAATTGGCAAGACATTAAAGGTAATGCGCCGAGTATTGGAGTGACGGCGCGAAAACCGGCCAAATGAATAGCAGGCAGTTTGCGTTTCCGTGGCCTGCGGCCTGGTTATGGCCCGTGTAGCGCGCAAATCGTCACTTGGAATGGACCCTGGAGGCGCTCGGCATATCGCAACGAAGTGAGTGCTTCGGCCCTCCATAAAGGGAGCTGATATTAACGTTACAGCCAGTCACGCGGTTAGACAACAGTCGCAGCAGGTCCTTTTACACCGTCGTTTGATTTTAGATGTACGAATCAAGTTGACAGTATTTCGCTGTTTGGCTTTTATATTTTGACCTAAAATTATCTCTTTTGTGGATAGTCAGTTTTCACTGTTCACATTTCTGCAACACTAGTTGTGAAGCATGTACCGAGATGATAAACAATGAGCTATGTGTACGACACGTCACTTTTCATTAACTTTCCTAATTTGTTGCCAAGGTGTTTCAAACGAAGCTGTTATTTTGGACGTTTAATCCTTTTATATCGCTCAACTATTGCTTCTTTGGTTACTCTGTCTACAAGAAAACACATAAATCAATACAATTTTAGAAAGTTTCGCACCCTTCTTCGTTACTGTCTAGCTTGCCTGTAAATTCCAGTGTGGAGCTTGCTTTTTGCTGTAATGAAACGCATTCTGGTCGATTGTTAAGGACAGGCAGAGAAAATAAAGGAATTGGATATTGCATTGACTGTCACTGACTAAAAGTGTATAAGAATAATAAAGTGTTTGCGAGACTCCGAATGTGATTGTGATCAGCCTAAGTCCGGTGGTCTGCAGACCATGGTGCGTTCACGATGTGATACATGCTTCTGATCTTTCAATTCTATGCGTAGTACGTTAGGTTCATTCCTTGATCCCTACTAAAAGTGCATTTTCATCGTTCATTTTTATTCATAAACTTTTTTGACACGAAGGAAGTGACGTTTGTTTTTTCAGGTAGAAACTCTTAAATTCCTACCACTCAGGCAAAACAGCTGTAGGCAATAATAATATTGCACATGTTATGTGATTTATATGCAACTTGGAGTAGGAGCGTTCAAATCCACATCTGGCTATCCAGATTTCGGTTTTCCATGGATTCCCAGTATTACACAAGTGAAAGCCGGGAAGGTTCCTTTAAAAGGCGATTGCCAAGTTCCTTCCCGTTTCTTCTCCCCAGACCTTTCCCATCTCTAATGACCCCGACGAGACGTAAAGCCACAGGCAAAATAATAATAATAATAATTTTACTTTAGCAAGAGTTGCATTGAATTAGAATTCTGTAATCACCAAGAACTTTTATTACATGTAACTATGCGTGCAAAAATTCATATTATATTAGAACCATTTCTATCCTTCTGTCAACATAATACAGCATAAGTATGCAAAAACGGTATCGTTCTATTTTCTTCTATTTATATTTAAAATTCATTCTCTACTACTGGCTGAATTTCCCCAAATTGTTTCTTAAGACATGCCAGCTGGTGCGTTGACTCACAGTAAACTGTATATTGCGGACTGAATGTCGTTCTTTCTATCACTTTTTGGAATTGTTCGATGTGTTTCGTGGATCCTCGTTTAAGCTGAGACCACAATATCATAAACTGTTGACTCTTCTTTCCTGTAACAAAGCTACAGTAATTCGCAATTTTATGTATTTCCAATGCAGGAGTAACACGTTTTACCTGTTCGCAATTCTAGAGACCTCCAAAATCTCCCATGCGTCAGCTCTGAGAATGTTATGGATCACTATTCCTTAAAGCATTGCCTTATTTAGCTTTTGTAGAAATGGTTTTACCACCGGGATTATTGATTTATTCCATCTCTTTTTGCCGGTAAATTTGTCTAGTAATGTGAACATTCCTCGATTTTTCGTCTAATGGACACTGAATGATAAGAGTAGTAAAGTCTCTGATATGTCCGATTGCACTTCTCCCCCTTTTTCCTCTTATATTACTATACGTATATATATATATATATTGTGAACGGAAATCGATATTTACTACGGTAAAATTTCCGCTAAGTACAGGATTATTATAAATGATTGAAGCGGTTTCACAAATTTACTGTAGCTATATTATTTAACATATTATCACAAAACTTTACAGTGATGTAGAAAAATTCAAAAAGTATTGTAGCCGCTTTTCAATTCATGAACGCTTGAACAGGAGATTGAGAAACTGATGGATCGGTCATGGCGGGGATGACGATCAGCAATTCCTAACATAGCCTCCACGATCTCCGTGCGATTTTTGTGTGTGGTGTTATGTGAAAGATTCAGTGTTTCAGCCTCCTCTACGAAAAAACCTGCCAGACCTGCGAGCTAGCATCAACAGTGCTTTTGAATAGATTGATAGGACATGCTGCACCGCGTGTTGCATGAATTTGACTATCGACTTGATATCTGCAGAATCAAGAAGGTGATACATAAAGGGCACTTGTAAAAGGTAAAAAAAAAAAAAAAAAAAAAAAAAAAAAAATGACTGTAAAGTTATGTGAACATATGTCAGATAATACAGCTAGAGTAAATTTGTGGAATCGCTTCACTCGTTTACAGTAACCGTGTACGTCATGCAGGCTCCTCGAGGGGTAAGGCGTCGGGCAGACAGCTGGGCGGTGAGCGCGGCGGGCGACGAGTTCTATTTGGCCGGTGTCTGCTGAATGCCAGCCGGCACGGGGCACAAGGGAAGCTTTCAGCGCGCCTCTCATTCAGCCCCGTAATTACCAGGTCCGGCTGCACTTTCCGCACGCTCACAGGCAACTGACGCGTGCTACTGACCGTAACAAATGAGGAAATATTTTCAACGAACTGAAAGAAAGGTTTGTTTGAGTGCTGTCTGTTTCTCATTTTACCAAAGCTGGCAGTCAGAAGTCATGTAGACTTTCAGTATTTTACCAGTAAATAAACCGAGAGAGATAATCTAACATAACAATCTCAATGTGCATTAAATTGATAAAGTACTAATTCCCAAAAAGTACGATTCATAATTTAAATTCAACCCTAGGCCTTAGAGGAGCTGACTGGTGGGAAGGTCCCAGGTCTGACGCTAATAAAGGAGAGGATATTTATCCCACCTTGAACATACTGATTGCTTACCAAGGCTCACTGAGTCGTGTTGAATGAATGCCGAGGAAGAAATCTCCAGGGGAGCTAAGGGAGCGTCCATAAACCACGTAGCTCCATTCTGGCCTCCGGTGAACGCCCCCCCCTCTCCACGTAGCCCCACGTGGCTTTTGCTTCTACCCCCCCCCCCACGTAGCTTTTTTCCTTTTGATTCCAGAAGACATTTTGTACTTTTTCTCATGTTAGGCTATCATAAATTACATCAAGAGATAATTAAATGAAGGAAATAAATATTCACATGCTGTTGTGTGTTCTGTTACTCATTTTAACTGTGAAAAATAATATGAAAGGAAAGCTACGTGGCCTGGCTTGGAAACCCCCCTCCCTCCACCTAGCTCAGCGTAGCCTTCCAGCCAACTCCCCTCCCCCCCCTGGACCGAGCCACGTAGTATGTGCACGCTCCCTAAAACTCACGACGGAGCAATTCCTGGCATTGTAGACATTATAAGAGTCGCCGGTTCGAGTCCGGCTTTGGGCGTGGGTGGTTTTAATTGGTTGTGTTCGTCTTGCATTATCTTCACCACTGTATCCCATGTACAGTATAAAAGCCTCATTTCTTTCTTTTTTTTTTTTTAAAATATCCTTATGATGGAAGTAAACAAGTTTAACAGCACTGTTAAATCCGCTGAAGTGCCGAAAGTTCAAGAATGGGAACTCTAAGCTGTACCTGCGTGAATCCTAGCATATGAGACTTCTAGACCTGCGAAGTCAATTAAAAAATTACTGACGTGTTCCAATCAGTGTTGTTAAGTTTACATCGGTCATGATCAGATCCGAAATCGTTTCAAGATCATGCTGTAACGATTCTTTAGAGTAGTCTCTTACCAGTTTACGTTCAGTTACATTGTTCTACATCAGCAACTAGTACCAAAAACATTTACCTACTCTTTGCCAGGGAGCTACTAATTAAAGCAATTAAGAGTGATAATCTACCGAGATCAAGTTAATTATACAAATACGTATTTAACACAAGAATATTTTGAATCGGCCCAATGTTTAGTTAAGTAACGCCGTAAACAAGAAAAATGTACTATGTTCCATCTTACCTCACCGGCTTTGTGAACTGAATAACTAGAGGCTAGAAATAGTTTCAGCTTGGTAGCCCGTTAACCTTCTTTTTATTCCCCTAATGGCTTTCGGCAGCTGAGGCCATACAGCTAGCTCAATGTGATTACTATTATAGCTACTAGTGAATCAGTCGTCATCCAGTGTTTATACATTGTATCTTTTAAGTATGGACACCATAGGACGGACAGGACATTCACACAGACACACAACACTTAACATCCATGCCCGCGGCCGGATTCGACCCGGCGACCTAGCACTCTAGTCCCTACACTACCGAGGCCGGCATCCCGATAACCTTGGTCAGTCATTCCGACACACAAGGATCATAAACATCACCGAAAAGGAAGAATTTTGGGGTTGAGTATTTTGTTCTCCTACCTGGTTCGTTCGCAGGATTTGTTTGTTATATACCTATCCTAGAGATGTTCCACATTTTTTCTCCAGAACAGGGTGTTAGAACATGAAGTCGTAAAGCACAATGAGATAAAAAAAAAAATGAAAAAATGAGGGCGTATTCTTAAAAATATACTACAGTTGATTTCATTCTCAGATAACGTGAACTGTCTTGCTAAGTTTTATGCCTGGTGTGAATTCCATTGCTAACAAACACCAAGATTGCATCAATTCAGAATTAATGAAACTTTTCGTGCTTAAATCAAAGACTGAACTTTACACATGACGGCAGTGTTTCTGAAGCTTTACCCTTGTTGTCAACCTTAGTGTGAGTAATCTATAATTTCCCATTTCTTTTTAATCATCTTAACCAGTTTAATCGTTTCGTCTCTACGGAACTTAATACATCATCTAGTAAGGCCACTCTCTGTCTTATGGTTTCGTTACTGTAATGTTCTTGAAGTGTAAACTAATATTAAGTACGTGAATTATTAGTGTATCTATTACCCAACAATCACCATCGCGTGGTGGTTACTGCATTCAACTTAGAAAAAGATTCTGTTCAAATTCAAGTTGCGAGGTTTTGAACGAAATATCTATCTTGTAATTAATGATTCTTCCACAAATAGTATATTATAGCACAACTTTAGTTTCTTGGTTTAGGTCGTTTTTGCTGCCTAAACGATCCTTCATTAATGCAGTACAGTAATGAGAGCTCTTCTGGTGTTCTGGAACTATTGCGCGACGTGCCTTCACTGCAAAATGTTTTATCGGTATCTTCAAAAGTTGATTTTTCAATCTGTTCTGAAGCAAATTTCAGAGCCGCAAAGGACTTTTTTTGCTGTCGACGTTCGGACAAAGTGGACGTAGTCATAAGGGCTGAACGCGTCAAAACAAAAAAGAAAAGGTCACTTCCCCCAGCCGTTTTTTTGTCGCTACACGTGGGCATACTCATAGGTGAGCACGCACACACGTCTGTGTCGTTGTGACTGTTGGAAGGGAAAATAGCGAGGAGTTTGTCATGCACAAGTTTTTCACTCAATTATTTCCTTTGTGCTGTTCACAAAAGCCAATTCCCATCGATTAAAGGTTCATCGCAATTTGCATGGTTAATGGTTTTTAACTTTGCGCCGTCCGTTTGTTTGTTCACAGCTCGATGGGGCGCACCGCTGCGCTCTCCCATTTCCTTTCATTTTTGCCGGCCGACCCGGGCCGGGGTCGCCAGTTCACTGCCCGGCTTCACGCATAGCTTGACGCACGCACGTCTCCGCCTGATGGAACGCAGGGTGCCTGCCACCTGCCGCTGTATTATTTATGTCCTCATCGCTCTGGCATACTTTCGCACTGTCCTCGCCTCGCCATGGATCACGCATGGATGCCTGCTTCTGTAATATTAGCCCTTTTTTGAACACTCAAACAATATTTTCTAACGTGATTCACTTTTTTAGAGTCACATATGCGTTAATCCATTCCATACCTGTCAACTTCTACGGTTTTCCCGTAAAATTTACGGAAAGGTGCTATATTTTACGATTGAACGGTCGAACCGTGTTATTTTACCATTTTCCAATTTAAAATTCGATCGCCTAGGTGAGATATTCATATGGAAGAAGGTTATTACAGTTTTATGACTTCTTTCGTGGCTGTCTCTTTTATGTGCGTTGAAGCTTCTCTCATTTGACTATACGATTACACCTATATACGCTGTATTTTAGTGAACTCGATAATTGATCGAGCTACTCTCCGATTTTACATTCTGAAAGTCGAATCAACAGATGTTTGAATATCTTACACTTCCGGAAAGTTCCGCGTGCGATGTATCGTTGGTTGGTATTTTGTGTAGAATGTGAACTGATGTAACGAAGACACAGTATTACCAGACATTTAGAGAAGCAAATTCTGTAGAATTTGCGTGAATGTTAAAATCAAGAAAAGGCGAAAATTCTCTTTATTTTTTTTTTTTACGTTGTGCTGGTGTAATATTAATTTAGCACACAGCGGAGGAAATGATTTGAACAATGTTGTGATGAGTGGTAAATACTTTGCAAATTTAAAACCAAAGTAAAGAAACCAGAAAATCAATAATTTTTCGCTTAGTTTTTTTTTTTTTTACCATTATTGAGGTTAAGATACAGACAGCAAAGTTTATCTTGGTGGTTTTGTTTGTCAACAAATAAAATGAAGTAAGTGGGTAAGATTTCTTTTAAATATGCTTTTTACAAATTTCTAAATGCTTAGGTCATAGTCGATTAAATGTAGATTTTAAAATTTGTATGGTTCCAGTGTCTTTACGGAAAAACAATTTTTAAAGTTGGCATGTGCATTTACTCAACAGCCATGTAGTATTACTTGTTACAGAAATGGGGATTGGTTGACATTTTGTGCAGTATAGAATGCTGATAGCGACGTACCACTTATAATTAGTGATCAGTATAGTGATCTGAGCGCTTAGTTTATAATTTATTTATATGTTTAATGATTTTTTTTCTTACTGTTTACACAAGGCTACTAAGAAAAATGAAGATTAATCCCTTCAACAACAGTGGCAACATACTATTTGTACAGAGCCTAAATCTGTTATGTGCACACAAGTGACACGCGTTAATTAAATATGAATCAGTTTCAAGGGAAACGTTACTAATGATTCATTCCAGTATTTTTTTTAATTTTAACGATAAATGTAACTGTACAGAACGTGTCGCCTGAACTAAAAGCATACGGTGAAATTAGATGCAATAGATTACATACTTTGTGAAGGAAACTGCAGGTCACACAATATCAGCAAAATTGTTTTAAAGTATTCTATCTAGATGGAAAGGTATAACAGCGTTAAATAAAATTATCCAGTTTGAATTTCGGTACATTCAACTGAAAATACCAGCCATACCTGGAGTAAGTCGCGTATACTGTGTGTATACAAATAAAAATGAATGAATTTCGTTGGTGAGAGACATAATTCTAACAGGCAAAGGAAAACTGCATGATGATTTTCCATAAACTATCGCCATCTTCTAAATATTTTATAAGGGTAAAATTTATATTTATTGATTTATCATTACTCCATGGCTAGAGTTCTAAAACTCTTTGTGATAAGTACCGTACTATAATGACTCGTTGGCCATGGTATTAGTTTTGATTTGAAAAACACCTTGTAAGGTGCCAGCTTGCAAAAGTAGCAAAGTTAATTTATTTTAGTTCAATAATATTTATAATGGACTCTTCACACGACAATTCTCAGGGGATCACACAAAAGAAATGGGTTCACATTAAGAGAAAATGAATTTATTCATTAAGACAAAATTGTTGTCATTTCAAGATCACAAATGTATGGCAAACATATGATAGGCACCCCGGCTAATAGCTCTTTAATTCTGGCATGAGTCACTCAGGGCAGTTTCCAGGGTTTTGAGATGTTGCAGTAAGTCTCTCTATCAGCAGGCGGTACACATTACCCAGCAGGGACACTGGTCGGCGGCGGCGGGCCAGGGTTAGACCAGCGCGACCGGCTGATACCCACAGCTACCTCCGTCTATCACTTTAGCAGCAGTCACTGCCCACAACCTTGCTCTCGGACGTCCAGCAACGTTCTCGTCTCTCCCGACGACATAGAACATAGCAAAAGAAACACCTCGGAGGAGTAGATGCAATCCCCTCCATCCTCTGGCTGTCCCACACACTGCACCACATACGGCAAGCCCTCCAGAAAAAAACAAAAATATCGTGAGAAGAGAGGGCGGTCTGTGTCCCGCGCCCCTTCGCCAAACCAAACATGTCTCTGGGGACAGGCGTCTGCCTTCTATCATCGACTGGTCCTCAGATACACACAGTGTCGGGCAGCACACCTCCGCGCCAGCGAGCCGACGTGCTCTGTAGGACATTACAGTACTTAAAATTAAATAAATTTGGGTTTTTGTGAAGTAACTTCATCATAGCCACAAAGATGATATAGCATCATCGAATCAGTTAACGTTATTTTACCGCCAACACGTTTTTTCTAAAAAAGTTTCTGTTGGTGCGGCTTCAGAGATAGTGCACACGTAATTTTAGTACCACAATTAATTTTTCCTTTTACATTAAATAATATTTGAAAATATTGTTCTCGCTGTTCTTCTTTTATCCGTTTCTGCTAATTAAACATCACTTGATACTGTTTTAATTAGGTTTCATGTTTAGAATCTGAGTTCACCGTCAAGATATTTTGACTTGAAACTGTCATGTTGCTGGAGCTTACTACCAGTGGAGTACTTAACACACGTATTGTAGTGTCAGAGACGACTAGACGCAATCTCGCGTCTTCTGTCATCTCTTTCAAATTTGCGGTTGGTCTAAATATCCGAGTTATTTCTTTATCCGGCCGCGTGCAAGTGTATCCACTACGTTAATTACTATAGTTCTTCGAGTGTGGTAACTATGGAGTTTAATAGAAACTTTCATGTGTTTTTATTTCACCATGTACAATTAGCAAGAACGCTCATATTTTGTTAGACTAACTTAATTGACTTTATTGTGTTTGAACCTGTTTCTTGACGGCTATGTACGTAGTTTTATATACCATAATAATTTCTTCAAACATTGTGTCAATATTAAAATACCTTCGAATTATTCCCTTTTATCGATTTATTGCATCGTGCTTGTTGTGTTTATTTAAGAAAAGTAAATGTAATAACTTTTAATTCACTGAACACTACTAATAGTGGAAATACTCATTATCATCTTCCACACAGGCTCCACTTTGACTAGAGACATTAATCGATAGTCAACTTCATTAATTTTATCCGATGGATGTAACAATCTGCATACTAATCCAGCAAACTGTGGTGAAACCACATAACAGTTTCATTGGGCATACTGATAAAAGCTGGCTAAAGACAAGGGATTTAACAGAACTTTCAAATTCGATGACGAAAGAACCAACCTCAGAGTGAAGAATAAAAACTGCATTATAGAATTTTAACAGATAGAAATGAAGTGAAATGGCTGTAAAACAAGGATAAAAAACTAATAAAAGAAATGACAGTGGACAAAGTTAATAAGGCATTCTGTGACATCAAGGAGAAATTAGAAATATAGTAATGTCAATGGTACTGATGAGGAAATAGCAGACACATTGGAATAATAGGCGGAAACATAGGTATAACGTAGACAGTAATGACCTAAAAACGGACAGATATTGATGCCTGTTTTCATTGGATGAATTAAGGAAGATTTAAGCTTATCTGTAACTATAAAAAGCACCTCGTGAAACACGTTAACTTAAATTATTCCTGTGCGACAGCAGTGCTGGCAACGTAAACGACACGGCAGTGTTGTGGCAGCACCTGTTGCTGGTTGAGACTGTCTTGTGGTCGGTAACTCGAAAGAATAAACGAGGAAACGACCCCTGGATTCCTTGAAGCCACAAGCTGTTCTTCTAACTAAACGACAAATTCTGCTGCTATTCGTTATAACAGTTCATATTCTCACTGCAAATTATCCTATTACATGTCAGAAATTGGCAGCCGTGAGCATTGAGGCTTCTACTAGAATTGCCTGCGTGTGTCCTTATGGTGAGCTTTTTAGATCATTTGCTTATCTTGGAATGAAGCATTTTTGGTACAGTTCTGTAGTAAAAGTTAAGTGGCCGTCTGTAGTGTGGTATTGGCTAACTGGTTCGGTGTCATGGAACCTATGCGTTGTTTATTATTTCTCCAAAATGACGACCACGCATTTTATGTTCACAGTGCGTTACTCCTTAAATTTTTGCCATAGCATAAGACACATGTTTCTTCCCATTAAAATTTTTATTACATCACTCAGCTATTACTAGGCGTTTAGATTTACTAGGACTGTTCCACTCTTATTTTCATTGAATGTATTTCAGCATAAGTAAAATACACTGATCAGCCAGAGCATTATGACCACCTTCATAATAGCCGGTATGTCCACCTTTGGCACGGATAACAGCGGCGACGCGTCTTGGCTTGGAATCAATGAGGCCTTGGTAGGTCGCTGGAGGGAGCTGGCACCACATATGCATACACGTCACCTACCTCCCGTAAATTTCTGGGAGGGGGGCGATGAGATCTGACGCCACGTTCAATCACATGCCAGATGTGTTCGATCGCGTTCTTATCTGGCGAGTTGGTGGGTCAGCACATCATTTGCAACTCGCCACTGTGCTCCTCAAACCACTCCATCACACTCCTGACCTTGTGACATGGCGCATTATCTTGTTGAAAATTGCCACTGCCGTTGGGAAACATGGTCTTCATGAATGGGTGTACGTGGTCTGCAACCAGGGTACGATACTTATTGGCCGTCATGGTGCCAATGCACGAGCTCCACAGGACCCATGGATGCTCACGTGGATGTTCCCCAGAGAATAATTGAGTCGCCGCCGGCTTGTCTTCGTCCCGCAGTACTGGTGTCAAGAAGCTGTTCCCCTGGAAAACGACGGATTCGCACCCTCCCATCGGCATGATGAAGAAGGTATCAGGATTTATCAGACTATGCAATGCTCTGGCACTGCGCAATTGTCCTATGACGATGGTCACGTGCCCATTTCAGTCGTAGTTGCCAATGTCGTGGTGTTAACATTGACAGATGCATGGGTCATCGGCTGCGGAGGCCCATCGTTTGGAGTGTTCGGTGCACTGTGTGTTCACATACACTTGTAGTCTGCCCAGCATTAATGTCTGGTGTTAGTTCCGCCACAGTTCGCCGCCTGTCCTGTTTTATGAGTCTGGCCAGCCTACGACTTCCGACATCTGTAAAGAGGGGTAGCCGCCCAACCCCATGGCGTTTGGACGTGGTTTCACCATGGTTTCGCCACTTGTTGAAGACATTCACCACAGTACTCCTCGAACACCCGAGAAGTCGTGCAGTTTCGGAAATGCTCGTGCCGAGCCTTCGTGCCATCATAATCTGTCCTCGGTCAAACTCAGATATATCGCGCGCCTTTCCCATTCTAAACACGGATAGCACGCTTACTGATACTACATGCACCGCGCTTGTGTCTGACTAGAAGTCATTCCTTGTCATCTGACGCTGCTGACAGGTTTATATCGATAGTAGGTAGGTGGTCATAATGTTCTGGCTGATCAGTGTACAACGTTTGCATTGTTTCACCGGAAGTGATGTCTGTAGTACTTTAACTGTGAAAGGTTATATTCGCAAAGAGTATGGAAACGGTATTAATTGAACAGGCAGTCTATATGCGTAAGGATGGCATATTTATTTGCAGTTTTATGGCATTTTACTGCCGTTCGATCGTTTTCATGACTCCTAGCATGACGGAGGGTGTCTAAGTAATATAATTAGTGTTATTCAAATTAGGATTTTGAAACCGGTTTTATTATATTATTATTTAACATTGTCATTTACGTAAAGTTTCTTAGCACCATCGCAGGAGAAGGAAGGTAGGAAAATTCGCCCTCCTACCTGGCATTCAGGAGGATGGGGGTTTAAATCCCTGTTCGGCCATCCTGATTGCGGTTTTCCATGGTTCTCCGCAGTCATTCGAGGTGAATGGTTTCTTTCAAAGAAGCCACGGCCGACTTTCTTCCCCTAGGTTAGTTGGACTGAAAAGGGTCCGGGAGACCCTCCAACAGCCCGCTTCCCAGGATTCACCTGAGAGCAATGAAATTTGTAAAAAAGAAACAAGTATAGACAAAATATAAGGAACGTTCAAAAAGAAACGAGTCGGAGTCTGGAAAGTGTAAACCGGTGACAGAATGGTAATATCGTTGCGTCGGTAACAAAGAGGGTTTCTGACAAGAGCGCGGAAGTTCACATGCCAGCCGCTAGAGGGTCACGAGTGCAAGTCATGTACAGTAACTACAAAGCTTGCAGAAACATGCGTCAATCGTCCAGCAGTCATTCGTGATGCAAGCAGTGAAATGGAGGTGTCAAAAGAAAACCAAAGAGGTGTTGTTCGTTTTCTGACAGCGGAAGGAGTAAAGGGAACGGACATTCATCGAAGAATGTCACAAGTGTACGATGAACACTGCGTGTCCCTTGCAAGGGTCAAGGCGTGGCACAAGAGCTTCAGGGAAGGACGGGTGTCGTTAGAATATGATGCACGGTCTGGAACACCGTATTACCGATGACATAGTCCAGCTGGTTGATGGACTCGTTACCCAGGACCGCCGAGATACAGTGAAAGCCGTAGCCACCGAGGTCGGATTGAGGGGCGGAAGTGTTCACGCTATCATGGCGGAAAGACTGAACTGGCGCAAAGTTTGCGTCCAATGGGTGCCCCACAATCTTCAACCATAACAGGAGGTATGTTGAATGGCCCACTGTCATGATAGTCTGTAACGTTATGCCAGGGAAAGGAATGAGTTCCTGGCACGATTGGTAGCTGGAGATTAGTTTTGGTGTCATAACTTCGAACCAGAATCGAAACGACAAAGTCTCCAGTAGAAGCATCGAGGGTCACCACCACCAACAAAATCCAAGGCCATCCACACAAGTGCAGGAATTGTTATGCTGACGTTCTACTTTGACCAAGACGGCCCCCTTCTGATAGACTTCCTGCAGCACGGGAGAACACTGAATGCCCTCTGGTCTGAGTGACAAACGATTCTCCTCGGACGACGACTTCAAGCAGCACGTGCGGAACTGGTTCACATCGCAGCCCCAGGACTATTACGAGACAGCCATTCACCGCCTCTTGTCGCAGTGGGACAAGTGCCTCAACAGCCAGGGCCAATACTTCTGAAGTACAGGTACTAGTTTCTGTTCCTAGGACTCCGGCTCGTTACTTTTTGAACTAGCCTTATAATAAAAAAAGGTGATACTAAATGGGGAACCGTTAGGCAAAACATTACAATGATCGTTACAATTGCTTAAATGTATGAAGAGAACGTGACAAGAGAAGAATCCAGCAAAACGCTAGGCATTGTCTTGAAACGATGGAAGCTCACAAATAGACCGACAACCGATCTCTGAAATTGGTACAGAAGTTTTTCGGAAAAAAGGAGCTAAATTGAATAAAGTTGCAGGTGAATGTTGAATGACGGATAGGAATTGTTGGAGAGGACAATGCTTGGAAGCAGAAGCGGCCAGCGGTTGGAAACTGCATAAAATAATTATGACGAACACTGACATTTATTTCAATTCTGCGCATATCAGCGATTTATTTCATGACTAATAAATGATTTATGACACGGTTTATAAAATGATCTCTAACACGATTGAATTGCGCTGTCATATGGCTAACTAGATTGCTGTTTTGTATACTGCTGGATGATGCACAGTCATTTTGTTGTAACGAGGGTAATCAGTGTGTGTATTGTCGCTCCACGGATATCTGGCCTAGGAATTCCGCCATGCGATTGTTGAATGATTCGTTTTAAAAAGAATGTAGTCGTCTAGAAATAAACGGTATCTCGTCTACAGCGTAATTATCACTGTGAACATGTCTTTATTTTCAGTGAGAATCTCCGCAAATGTTCTTGGAGAATATTCCCTGAATCTTCTCTAAAAGACCCTCGAACTGAATTTTCCCTTTTGGACGTATTGTTTCGATTTTTTTCTTTTGTTTTCTGCTGATGCTTCGTATTTTTGCATATCGCAAGTGTTGAGTATCAAATGTCAACCTTCCCTTAGCGGGTCACTCTCTATTACTTCCCACAGATGGGGCTCTAGCGATTTCAAAATCAACAATCACTCATTGTTTTTCAATGCTTTCCTCTTAATCAGGTTACAGACAGGAATGCAATTAGTCAGAATACTTATAATGAATCAAAGTAAAATAATCCATAAATAATAATAATAGTAATATTAATAACAAAAACTGATTGGGGGTTGTAATAATGTCACATCATATAGTTTGTGAAGTAGGAAAGGTTACTTACTGTTAGCGACGACGACATACTGAGACCAACCAGTTAGGAAATTTCGTACCCATTCACAAATCTGATCCAATGCGTCGTATGCTCAAAATTTCTCTGTAATGTGGTTGTGTGGTTCAGCTTTCTTAAAATAAAATAAATAAATAAAAAATGCATCAACTTTTGAACCGGCGTCATTAACTCTCATTACATCATACAAAAATATGGCCAGCTATGTTTCGCACAATCTGTACTGGATCGATATAAGCAATTCGTTTAGTCTATAACTTCATAACTTTCAAGCATATATGTTTCAGAACTCAAATGCAAACAAATGTTAGATATATCTGTTGGTAGTTCCCAGGATCTCTTTGATTTTCTTTCTTGAAAATAGGAATTACCTACGCGACTTTCCAGTCGGAAGGTACTTTTTTTCGGTTTCAGAAAGAAATGATTCGATTCCCGTAAAATACTCTTACTGGAATACTACCAGAAACGGTGCTTCTTCCTCCACTATTTTTTTTTTTTTTTCGGAAGTTCTGATTAGTATACGTTCAGTGTCTAGTCGTAACAAATCAACCTCTAACTGCATACAACGGGGTGAAATGCGTAATTTATCCATTTTGTCAGTAAATTATGATATCTTTGGATTTTTACGAAGAAACAGTAACCTTAAATCTAGCCTCGCGCATTTAGGGTTCCGTACGATAATGACCTAAACACATATCTGAACAGCAGTTGCTTGACACAAAAATTAATGCATGATACATTTTAAAATTAAGTTGTGATTTCAATGGCTGTCCAACGCCGCATAACGTTGCCACTTGTGCCGCTAGTACAAATGTTCAGGCCAAATGTGATTTATTATAGGTACTTAGAAAGAAATAACGAGAATTTTCAATAAAATTGTATTAATATTTTGCAAAGAAACCTCAGATAGAAACGTTTGCTTGATTTGCTCACATATTAGGAATAAGTGTTTCAGAATTTGTCTTTTAATTAAGGATATGGTCGATATTGAGACAAAATTTCAAGTTCTTGATAACAGTGTTATTGAGATAGACCTGGTAACAAGAACAAAATGGAAAAATATCTTAGTCCTCCGCTTCATGGTCTCTAAATATTTAAATTCAATACGATCGAATAGAAATAATTTTTTTGACTCAATTTATTTCTTAGGAACACACCTAAATTTAATTTTACAGACTTTTTAATACGATATTTGTTTTTAAGACAACGAAACACTTGTGCAGATTTGAAGTTTGAAAACTATTTCGTTTAGGAGCTAGTGGCCTGCGAATAACGACAGACAATAATAGGACTTCGTTCCTCCTTGGATAAGAAACTCTAAAAATCGTTTCCGGTGCTAATTTTTGTCAAGAGTTCTCCAACAAACCTGCATCAGCAAGCTGTTGACCTTTAAAATCTGAGTAATATCCGATTTGCAGCATTTAATTCTGATTTTTTG
The DNA here is from genome assembly GCA_031002005.1 of Vandiemenella viatica. Lineage (NCBI taxonomy): Eukaryota > Metazoa > Arthropoda > Insecta > Orthoptera > Morabidae > Vandiemenella > Vandiemenella viatica. The sequence goes on from JARYHS010013630.1 coordinate 240,302,374, forward strand.
CGTTTATGAATTCAGTGAAGAACAGAAAACTTCGGTAATGAAACATTTAATATCACGAAACTAAAAACACCATTATTTCGTAAGAACGTGAAGATTTTTAATATTTTGTGCCATCCCTATGCTTCATATTTATTTACTTCGTTGGGTTTGAAAAAAATCGCTTTCAGTCAATTAAGTGTTGAAAAGGTAATGGCCGAATTCCTTCCAATCCTTCGTCTCCAGTCCTATCCCGCCTTTAATTACATCGACGTCTACAAGGCGTAAAACTCTAATCAATATAAAATAAAATAAAAAATTGTGTTTCATGTTTATAAGACATAGTAGAGATGAAGTTTCAGTGTACATAAGAGAGTATTTTCTTCCCAATCTCGGTATAATCATGTGCAATATAAACTAGGTGGGTCCGGATGGCTGTGATCTGTGTGCCTGTTATGTATTTATGGGTCGCAAGCAACCATTATCTCCCAGTCCACTAACACTGATGAATCACGCTACCTATACCTCAAACTCCGTATCTGCTCCTAACTTTTCTGAAGCAAAAATCTTCTCAGTCTGTAATATTCAATGATATAGTGGGCGTAACTGATTTCCGCTTAGGTAAATGGTTAAAATTTCGGTTCTGGATGGGTCACGTATTTTACCATTTGCACACTGGTGTTAGTGTTTAAGGATCACTCAGTTGACCACTGACAACACTGAATCAAATACTATTCTCGCATTCAGCAACACTGACTAAAATATCATGAGATATCGGAATGTGTGAGTCAGAAATCAAATGATTTTTAGGAAATAACTTTTGCTTCACTTTCGTCCCTAAGTGTTGGTGCTGAATATTTGTTACGATAAATTTGAGAGATGGAATCATTTATGAAAAATAAAATTTAATACTTAATGGCTTATTGTTGGAAAACTCTAAAACAACACTGAAAATAATTTTGTGTGGAATATAATCGGAGACTGTTTAATAACATTGGTTTGTTAGTACTTATTCATTTCGGAGGAAAGAGGTGCAGCTGTTATTATTTCATTTTTCTTTGCAGAAGGCCATGGACCAGAATTCCATAAAGTCCGTAGCTTTCAGCCATTCTACGTTTTTCACCGTTGTGCTCTTCGCAACTAGTATGCATGCGTAAAGCCAAACAGTTGTAAGGTTACTACTGCTGGATCAATAACTCGTTAAAAGTGCCATAAATCGGTCAGATAGACGAATGTAGTAAACTGCACCGGCCAAATACTGACAGTCCCAGAGGGGAGGGTAAAAATAAAATAAAGCCAGAGATAAAGCTATTTACGAGAACTGTGACAAATATTGAAAACTTTGCGTGGCTGTTGCCAGATATCCGTGATAGCCTCTGGTTTTAGCTACCTGTTCGCTCGAATTCCGTCGTGAAATAATCTGGAATCCACAGTTCGGTTTATGGTACTGCATCGGGTTGCTGTAGGATAAATATGAACTATGTTTCTATGAATGTGTATGCTACCACCGGGATGTTTTATCCTGATAGAAATCATCATTCTGATGAGGATTTAGCAGATTGGACCTCTTAGGAATATACATCAAAGTTTAATGTAAATGTAGTGTAATTTCCTTCAGCGTCCGCAGTTTGTTGATTATATCATATCCGTCCTGCGTTACTTTCTCTTCTCCAAACCCATCTGGTAGGAGGGAGTCTTAGCTCTCAACCAATTCCTGTGGTCGTTTGACCCATTAGGAGGCCGTTGGCAAACGTTCGTATGTGTTTCTATTGGCGTTCGTTCCGTCACCCAAAACATTACCTGCGTATGCAGGATACATCACGTGAGAATTGAGGCCAACACTGGATTGAAAATGTTTGATAGAAGATATCGCAGCGCCTGCAGTTTTGTGTTTCCTTAGCAGACATATGTATTCTAACCCACAAACTCTTACATACTATTTGTCGAGCAAACCTTTAATCAGCGCTTATCAATAAATCACAGGAAATACAAAATGTAACTACGTACAACAATTTTGATTAATGTGAAGTTTATAATTTGCAATCTCAACTGTATTTCAGTTGCTGTAAAATTTCTACTTCAAAAACGTAAGGCTGAATCTTGTTATTTCGTGTTTGATAAGTTTAATTGTGAAGAACCTTCCACAGACACCTAGCTAATTAAGTAAATGTAACTTGGATTACTTCAAAGTTTCTGTAATAATTATAGCAAATAAACTAGATTAAAAAAAATGATCATAATTCATTTCATTATCTTCACGTTAGGAAGATATTAATGATATTAAGTATAAACGTTTTGTGAACAAAGCAAAATAAACTTCATTTATATGTTGTTCTTCAGCAGAAGGACATTACTACTGATCAATTCTTCCGTCTCGTATATTGGCGATTGAGTTTGCTTCACAGCTCCGAAAAGCTAACACTCCGCGTAAGTAGTATTTTTCTGAACAGAGACTACGTCAACAAAGAAATAGATGGAATAATGTATTAGAATTACTAAGCTATTTACTTAACAACAATCATTTTCTACTAAAGAAGATAAGACTTTCATTCTTTTAACATTTTTTTTATTTCAAAGTGTTAATAGCATCTGAAATAAATGCAGACGAATTCAGTATGCTATTATCAAAGATAATTACCTGGATTTATCTTGTAGTATATCAAGTACAGGGTAAGTCAAAAATGACTTTGCAACTTTGGAATTATATAGAAAATTATTGAGATACAAAATTGGTAGTTGTGTCATTTTGTAACAAACAATCTCAAGTAGTAATGCATCAGTACACCATTCCGCCACCAGGAGCGCCAGCGTAGTGCCCAGTTAAAATGGCTACTTTCACTGGTGCGGAGGGTGCTCGCTATGTATTTTGGTTTTAATTCCACAGATAGATGAAGATGACCGAGATGGGATGGTTTACTACTAGCAAGACGGTGCACCACCTCATTTCTTCACGGAAGTTCGAGGTTTCCTAGATAATCGCTTCCCAGGTTGGTGGATTGGTGTTGAAGGGCCAGTCACATGGCCGCCTCGCTCTCCAGACTTGACACCACTGGATTTCTTTCTCTGGGGTTTCTTTAACGATCGCGTGTATGTTCCTCTCTGACAAAACAATTTGACCGACCTGAAAAATCTAATCTACGCTGCCATTGCACAAAATACGCCCGATTTGTTGCAACAAGTGTGGGAAGAAATTGATTACCGGTGGGATGTTTGCCGCACAACAAATGGTAGTCTCATCGAACCAAAATGACAGTTGACACTTTTATATCAAACTTGAGATTGTTTGCTACAAAATGACACATCTACCGATTCTGTAAGTAATCTCTATACATTTTTATATCATGACACCCTATATAAGGAAAATATCCAGTAATGCAGCAAGTTACATCAGTTTTTTTTATGATTTACTCATGACTGAATTGAAAGAATGAATCCGCTACTTTTTATAACACTAATTCACTAAAATAGAATGTGTGTCGGGTTTTAATAGAAACTTTCGACAGTGTGCTGGAAAAGCGCACCTTATGTCAACAGATGCTTTTAGTCGGTGGTTACCATACCCTGAGTCGATATATTCCAAGTACCACTTGCGGATGCACCGAGATTCATGCATATTTAAACCGCGTTGTAGAGGGAAACAATTTGATGATATAGTTCTTATGCAAAACAGTACAGGCAACTTTTAAACTAGATGGTAAAAGTGAGACCCCTATGTCCTACTCCCTGTAGTTATCTTGTGGCTATAATCCAATCTTCTTGTTGAATTGCATATCAAATATTCAATTAGTGTTACCTCAGCTGCAGAGCGCCTGTGGCATGGGACTCAAAGAGTTTTGATAATACGGACGGATCTCAGTGGGAGAGTGGTAACGCTTAGGAAAAATGTTCAAACCGCCGTCCGGTCATCTAGATTTCTGTTTCCCATATTTTTCTCCAGAAATCATTCCAGGCAAATGCCGTGATGGTTTCTTCAAATAGTCATTACTGAAAAACTTCAATTTCCTTGTCCATAGTCATTTCCAGCCTCTAATCACCTAAATGTTGACGAGGTATAAAGAGCTAAGAAGCTATAATGCTACTGCATAAAAAAACTTCCAAATTTAAGTGCTAGAGAGAAGGCGCTGCTCCTACTGTGCGCATATCAAACTAAACTTTAATAATGAGTATCCGTGGCAATAATGCTAAACGAAAAATCTGATGAAAACTGAACTATTGTCTCCTGAGGCTTTGTACAAAGGAGGAGCGAGATGGCACGCATGTTATATCATTTTTACCTGGATGCTATTGTCAGAGCTTTTTCTTTCACGCCTTAACAATGTCATTTACGCTAAATTTTCCATTGGTTACATGTAACATATCACAATTACCTGAAACATTCACCGTGGCTACTGCTGAATATTATTGATAATTCTCGATTACCTTCATACATAATTGAAAGAGTGCTGAGGAATATTATTTATTGTTCAGAATTTCAATTTGTAAATTAGATTGATAAGTATGCTTCGGCTTCCATGAAGGTTTTTTTTTTTTTTGATTAGGATTGCTGTGTTTGCTTTCCTGCTATTGAAATAGGTTTTGAACTACTAGGTGCTTCTGATTTTGTGAGGGTACCTACTATTAACTATTTTTGGAGGTTTTTGTGAGTTCATATGAGATAAAAAACTGCCAAATATAATTGATCCTCTTGATTTTAATCTCCTGTCAAATCTGAAAGAACTTTTTCACTACGTAAAATAGTGACACTTCTGTGTGCCAAATAAAACATACATTGCTTGAAGAAACGATTTTAACGGCACGCAGTGTTTGTTACAATCGAATAGATAACAGTCCCACAGGCATGCCCTTACGAACATGCCCTTATTATCGGCAGTCACTATTCAAGTGCAATTATGTCATAACCAGCACCGAAATTCAACTCTTCCTCGCCATTTTTGTTCATCGTCCAGCAACAACTCACTCCTGACAGGCCTGTCAGCCCTAACTCTAACCAGTGCCAACACCACGAACAGTGCATGGAAGGGAAAAGATAACCATGACCACAAACTGGCACTCGATTTCAGGCACAAGGGTGTGGCAAGATTTTCTTTTTTAGGTAAGGGTGTCAGGGATTCGAATGAGTTACCAAGGGAAATGATGAATAACTTACCGAAAACGTTAAACGAATTTAAAGTTAAAATTTGTAGAGGGCTAATATGGGTGGGTGCAGGATAGGGGGAAGTTGGATGTGTAGGTAAATTGCCACCGGAGCGTGTGCTCCATTGCAATTAAATTAATTTAAATTAATCAGTAAAATCAGAGTGCAACTGCGAGTCAGAAACGTCTGATCGTGATTATACTATTACAACTTAATTAACGACATCATTTCTATTAAAGGACTGTAAACGTAACACGAAATTTGGTATTCAGTTGCTCATTTATGATTTACTGTCTTGATCAAATATTACGCTCTTTAAGTTTTTTCTGTACATACTTTAACAAATTCGCCGAGAGGTTGAACTTAGTGTACAACATAATCATTCATTCTAAATTACCAAGAATTCTCTCTGTAACATTTTAGTATGAAAAATGTGTGTTTTCTTGTTTTAAGCCTTTCTTTATCAAACTTTGTTTTTGTTTAAGGAATTAATTATAAATAAAACGTTACATATAAATTACCAACTCTATTTATGAGATGCGTATTACTTTTTTAAAGTCAGACGCATTTGATTGAAGGGTTCCCTCAGTTTATTATATAAAAGAATATAGTTTCTTTTCCACATTTCACTGATGCAAGGAATGCTTTTATGAGTTCGCCTCTCGTATTGAAAACCGATACATTGCAGGGGCAGCAGTTCTCAGTAGAATCCTCTTTTAGTTTGCTGTATTACGAAGGAGAACTGAAGCACGGATAACCAGTCGTTCCTTCCTACACGCTGAATAATTACCAAGTTTGACGGGTGAGCGTTAACAATCTAGACGACTCGGGTTCGATTTACGACTCCGCCATCAAGATTTCGGTTGCTCTTTCCAAACACCACTTCAGAGGGCTGCTGAGGTAGCTTATTGTATACGAATATTCATGTCAAGTGCCTTAACAACGAAGCTTGAAGACGTAGGTATAATGGGTGGGAAATCAGCAGCGATACCTCTGCTCTGTATTGTTGGGTAGATCCGTGGTCTTCCTTCAAACTTCATGATGAAATCCAAAAAAAGAATTTGCGAAATACCACCAGGATAAATTCAGTTTCAAACAAAACTCAATTATTTCATAATGTTCTTAATATATTGTAGATATACATGAAAATGAAGGAGAATACTGAATGTAAACCTTTACTAATTTCCCTTGTTCTAAACCGAAAAATTTCGTGACTACACCATATTTCACTTTATCCACCTCAACAAAACACACAAAATATTCCATTTTAAAAACCCGTATAAAGAAAACTACTTAAAGACAAAGTTGCAACATGTGTACCAACAGCACAAAAATAGTGTATAGAAATGCCATCTTTCTACCATTTTACATATAATTTGAAATGGCGCAACATATACAATGTTTGCAGTACCGGCGAATCTAAACTGTTATCGTTGTTTGCAGATAATAATATCAGTCTCTTTCTTTTGTTAAAGTTAAGCTTTCGTTCATTTCATTTTATTTTTCTCTGTGTCCTCCAGTTCTAATGTAACTACTTCACGAACTAAAATGAAATTAACTCCACCTCCGTTATGTGATTAGGTTGTAATTAATTTAGAAGAGATGATGCTAATTCTTCGCAGTATAATTTATCTCTAAACCTTTTTGATTTACTTATTTTGTACGGAAAATATCAATTTTGACTTATGAAGTGGTTTCAGTTTATTTTGTGTTTCTGTTACAGAAATGTAGTTTTGAATTAAGAGCTCGAATAAGGTGCGTCGTTGTTTTCCATTTCCTGTTATTTCTGACATGATGTGTAATGAAGCAATAGGTTCTTCAATTGTTGAAAATTGAAACTGCAGTAGTATTTGCGATGAAGACATTAAATAATTCATTAGCTGATGCAAAGCACTGATTATCCTTGGCGCATATCTCCTTGAGTTGAATTGAGGGTGGAGACATAGAGCCTGCGCTTTAATGGCTGTTGCAAACATTCGTTGCTTGCGGCACCGACAGGCCGGCTTAATTAACTTGTTGATTAAATCAGCAATTAGAAGCAGTTTTTAGTATGAAAACTTTGCGTGTAAATCGGAGGCACAGTAACAGTTAATGAGAAATGTTAGTTTCAGGAATGTTCGCAATGTCAGCTTGATGATATCCGATTTTCCAAACTTGTTTGGTCTCATAGAAAACGTAAGTGCGTCGGAATCCGGTTGGTGAGATGTTATGTCTTTGGGGAAACACACCTTGTTTATCGTTAGAGCACGCCGGGCACATTGTTTTCACTATGGTTTGAACGCTGCACTACTTGTTACATTATGACATACAGGTATATTCTTACGCTAGTTTCCTGCAAGGTATTATTATTTACTTTTACATTTCATGAGGCATCTTAGTAGAAGGTTGAGTAGCGAACGATATATAATGAACTTGAAAGGCTGCAATCTTCAGGTTAATATTTGCTTATGTGACCATATCTAAATATCAGTCTTCTTTTATTTGTATAGCCACCAATAATAACAGATTACTAAATAAATATTGGTATATGGTTAGCGAGGACAGGACTTTTACAAAAGCTGAGACGAATTTACTGTGTGTGAAGAGAAGTAATCTCTCAGCAGAATCGCATAAAACAATTTTGCAATAAAAGCGACCCTTCCCACTTGTAAAACAGTCCACTTAGTAAGTTACCTCCTCTTGTCGCAGTAAACATTAGTTGTACGCTTGTAAGATAGAACTACAATTATTTATGTTGCCTACGAACCATTTAACATTTCTATTACGAGCAGAAATAGAAATATTTTTTTTAGGATACAGCTAAAATGTAAACTGACATAGTAGTTATGTATGTACTGGTTTGTTTCTGAGCTGCGTTTGGAAGTATGGGATTTAAAATTAGCCTATATAAATATGTTTAAATGTGTTGGTTTATCAAACTTACAAATAAAAAGAGCAAAGATTTCCCTCGGACATCTTTCCAGTTTCACAAAAACCATACATATTCTGCCATTCATTTCAGAAATGCATAATGGCCAAGATACCAGAACCTTTTTTTTCCCTCTCTAGATAAACGACCCATAACAGTGAGAGAAAGCAATATGTTCCAGAAAGTGAAATGAATACACACTGTACAGTGTAGAATTGGCTCCGAACAAGATCTCATAACTTTTGTAACTGCATAATCACGAGACTTGGTCTATTTTTATAAGAATTGTTTTTGTGGGATCTCATTTCTTTCCGTACGTCGGCGGTCAAATGTAACGATTAGATCTGAAAATCGGTGGATATGGACTCTTCAGAATTCGACATCAATATACCTTACCAACGATGCCCCACACTCTACAAAAATTGGTGTTCGCCATGGCCGGGCACAGCCGATTGCCGCAGATTTAACTACCACCATAACTAAATAGCTAGTAACTTTCAACTAAGCACAGGAACAAAGTAAAATGTAAGAGGTTAGTTAGACTATCTGATCTCTGTGCATAAAAGAAATTTCAGGAATATAACCTCATCCAGAGCAAAACAATTAACCTGCAAATATGCGCCAAAAACTTTCACGTTTGGAATTGCCATTTAACAAATACTGGGAAAATCACCAATATTAGATTTTTCTTATGATTTGGGGATGAAACTATATGTTATCTTGGTTGTCCGGGCGGAACCGCATCTATTTATTCAAACCTAACGTTTCAGCCATCATTTTGTGGCCTACTTCAGAGGACTGTAATGGCTGTAACTGCTGCCGCCTATACTCGTATATAGCTCCTGAAGAGCGCGCTAACCGTTCAGAGTGACGACACTGAAGCTCGCGCCGCGCGCCGGAGTGGCCACCCGATGGAGGCTTGCGTCCCGCGTTTTCCTAATCAAGCATGACCATATTTGGTCAAGTTGTAGCTCGCCGTCCGCGTTCATATTATGTGGTTTTTTATTTTATTTCTAACGCTACTCTGATCTGCCTGGGCCACCATCTGCTTTCCTGAAGAAACCAAAGTACCTGCTTCCAGAAGTACAATGGAATTTTGATGTCGGGGGTGTCGTAGTCGATTTTTTTTTTTAAATTTAATCAACTTCCAAAGTAAGGAAACAATTTGAATGTATATATCTTTTCTTTCCATAATGATATGCACTATTTATATTTTGTTGGACTATAACTGTTGCAATTTCTGGCGTAATAAAAACGCCTGCATCCTGGCAACAGATTTGTCAAGAGAATAAGCTATGTAACGGAAAAATCTCGCATTGAAACATGTGCAGTATTTAGAGCCAGTTGTCTGAATGAAACTTGATTTGAATATTAAGCATTCATGGGAACTATGAATGTTTATTGATTTTGTTTAGGGTTTGTGTACATGAAATTTGAGCTTGGCTGACTGATAATGCATATAAATGGTGTGCTTTATTCATGAGCTCGAAGCGTATGAGAATGTATTCTGAATTCATTATTAAAATGGCAGCTCCTTGCACTTGAATTGTGAATATTTTATCTCGGTGTAGTGCCCGGGTCACTGGAGGGTGAGTCGGCATTAACAGCAACTAGTGTGGTACATATTGCATCCTTTCATGCGCGATGAGTCTTTATCGCAGCTCCTTTCTCTCTCTCTCTCTTCATTCCACCTTCGTCTTTCTCGCTCGTTCTCACAAACTTTTCTTGGCATGGTAGTTGAGGCACATTCCCGTGATGTTTTCATCAGTTTATACCGTATGCATATCGCACCTTCAACGCGAACAGTCGAAAAGAATGAGGAAGGAAGAAGTTAGCCGTGACTCGCATGGTCGATCTGCCTGAATATAAAACTCGACAGGTTCCACCAGAAATCTAAATATGAATTGAAAGATCAAGAAATCAAACTGAACTCCTCGCCTGTAGCTTTGCAAGAATTCATACATCTTTTATCCTGATAAGAATAGAACAGTTTGCTACTTTGTAAGCCAAGAGTACTTCGACGTCGTAAAGACTGACATAATGTTTTAGTTTTGTACTAGTTTTAGAGAGAGACAGGAAAGATGTCAACCAGATTTTTGTGTGTTTCAGATCTCTGACCTCGCGTACCGACAGGGCCCGCTCTAGCCGTATTGCCGCCCCGGACAAATAGACAAATTGCCACCCCTTAAGATTATGAAATATTATATATTTTTAAAAAAATAATTAATTTTTAATCGAATAAAATTTTAAATTTTAATAAAATCATATAATCATAAATAAACTTATTGAATTTTGATCTAGCGGCACAAAATAGAGAAATTAATTATGAAATATCTGTACATAGCCACAAATTAACCATATTTTTACGTTTTTAAATGCTATCACAGATGGATATTATCACACAAACAATCTAAATGCCATTACTGTATTTTGAAAATAAAACGAGATTACATCAAATACGCTAAAATCACAAAAAACTTTTTTTTCTTTCTTTCAGGTTGCGAATTTTTTATTACATCTTAAAATTTACTTTATCAGCAATTTCATACTCAATTGCCAAAATGGCTAAATCATTAAATTATCAATTTCTTGGTTTTCGTAAATGCTTAGCAAGGCGTCGAATACATCTCCCAAATGAAATTTTATAGGTTCTAATGCCTCTATCCTCTCTATCTTACTCTCCCATCTAGTGTCACTCCATGTTTTCAAAGTTGAACTCTGAACATGCATTAAAAGTATTGTCCATCGAAAAGTAGATGCCAAAAAGAATAAATATATTTTTTGGACCATGTTGAAGAAATTAGTGGCTTCCAAGGATGCTTTTACCATTAATAACAAGATTGAGAGAATGGCTACTACACGGAACATTGAATGCTCGCGAATTATATTGTTTAATTCTAAATTGCACTCCTGCTTTATTGCGCCTCGTATTGGACCCGTTGTCAGTCCCTGTCCTCTGATATCCTGCAAATTTAAATACAAGACATTAAGTTCTCCAACTATAATGTCAGAAATTTGTTTACCTGTGAATCTTTCGACTGGTAAGAAGCCTTAAAAGCTTTCATTAATTTTAATCTCAACATCAGGATTAAATTTATTGGTTGAAACATATCTGATTACAAGAGTAATTTGCTGTATCTTACTAAAGTCAGGAGTACAGTTTAAAATTATGGAAAAATATTTGAATTTTTTATTTCATTAATAACATGAGAGTTTACACTTTGATGCAGCAGATCTACTATCCCGGTTTGTATATTTTCCACCAGATATTGAGCTTTAGTCTCTACTTTTTAGAACACTCAACGGACGTGCTGTTCCATAATGGGATCGTATTCAGACAGTAACTCAACTATATTTAATAAATTACCGGTATTATGCTAAATAACTTGTCACTTGTACCTTGAAAAACCAGACAACTTTTACCAATCATTTTGGTAATTTCAACGATTCTTAGAAGCACCTCATTCCAATTATTTATTTCGGCATTAATAACTCTTTGAGTGGCAGCATCTACAGTTTTACAACAATTTAATCTTTTTTGCCTGAATATGATTTTTCGAAATTTCATGCACTTTTAAAGTTTTGTCGTGGTGCTTCCACTTTTTAAAACCCTCTTTTGAAAGAGAACTAACTAAACAACTGAAAATTTTGCAACAGAAGCAGTAAACGCTGTAGCTAATCTCGCAATATTTGCTCTGCGTTGCTGAAAATTCGTGCATAATATTTTGCGCTAAAACGTCGATCTGTGTCATTGGAAGGAAATTTGTAATTATGCAATAGTTTAGGTGGACATTGCCTTACTTAAAAGCTTCTTACGGCGTCTCATAAAATTCTTGGCCACAAAGTTTTAGAACGCCTTCTGTGAGTCTCACGTTGGTGTCAGTTCCAGTTGGTTTACAAACTTCGTTCATTTGTTCGCTATTATTCTCTGACGATTCTATACTTCATTTGTATCCCAACCTGATATTGGATTCTAAGATTCGTTTTGGTAAAACCCTTAATACAGTAAATTTTACTAACGCGCCAGATTGTTTCTGCCTTTACGCTTCCTTTCCCAACCTTCTTTTTTTGTACTGGTAACCAGATAGTTTTCTTTGACCGTCAGACATTTTGGAAGAGGCATGCACGTAACTCAAACAATGTACACTATAAAATAATATAAAAAGTAAATATTTATCCTTGCTCTAAATAAGCTAAAACCATGACTAAGATAAATTATTCTCAGTCGATATAAAAAAATATTTATGCACAACCAAAATATTTTCCATACCCTGTGAACATAGGGAAAGTCTAGTGTTACTACACAGTCAAAGCTTATTCGCGGATGATACTATCCGTAAATTTGCTGCAAATACAGAAACCATGTATTCAGAATGGCAATTTCTATAGGCTTGAACGGAATAGGTTCCAAGTTCACAAACAAGAAAATGATGTTGTGGAGTGATTGTCGCGCAATGCACTTATTAAACCAACTGACAAAGTTATTTACATTCACTAAAATAGTTAATGAATTTATTTTTGTTGAGACGATTTACAAATGCAGAAATTAGAGTATCTGTAAACCGCATTCGTATATATAATAAATATCATGGATTATTATATCTTAGCAGTTAGCATTCGAAATTAAATATACTAATGGTATGTGAAGTAACTAATCGGTAATCAGCAGCTGGTAATATTATTTATTTATTAATGATTGAAACTACTGTCCCACACCCACTAAACTACAGTATTTTCACAAGCGATCAAAGCTAGCGTATGTGGTTCAAGTTTACGTCGCGATACACGACGATGATAATTTAGGATAAAATTGATTGTATCAATGCGCGTGTGATTGAGGCTTTGAATTTGTAGCGCCAATATTAGCGGAGATTGTGGTTAGGTTGAGATTCAGCCTGGACCAATATGAAAACTGAACCTTTTTGTCACAGCCAATGGCACGAGGAATTTAGTTATTTAAACAACATTCATGAGCACTATGTCACGTTGTGATGACATGTATCGCGGCGTAAACTACTCCCGCGTAAGTAATTTAACCCAACCAAAACACTTACAATGCCTGTAATTTGTACAACAAATCTGTGAGGCTCGGATTACGAGAAGAAATTATTATGCAAATTATTCCACTTCGATTTCCAATAACTAAGATCCATATTGATTTGGTTCATCAATTCAATAAAATAAATACTCAGCATCTCCCGCCAAGCACTATCGATTCCATGTATCAGAGCAGGGGTGGCCAACCCGCGGCCCGCCTTGAACATTTTTCTGGCCCGCGATATTCATCACACTTTTACAAAATGCATTTTATATTTCATTTTTAGTGTTATATATTTCTCTACATTGCGCGTATAGCATCATTATTGTTATATTAACTATGTTTGCATGTTAGAATAATAGTAAACACAAGAATAACTCAAGTTTCAATTTTTCACTCCAAAAAAACGTCTCTAGTGGTGATATATAATATTATATGCGGCCCGCGGGGTTATGATTCACTTCCAAAGTGGCCCGCAAGGTCATTTGGGTTGGCCACGCCTGTATTAGAGCCTAGCTGCAATTGCGAAAAACACTCCTTTTCACCGCGTCTAGTAACTTGTGGGCAGTATAACGTCGGAATCAGTGCAGGTAGCCGAGGGCAGGTGTATAAGCCTCCACCTACTGGGCTTCTGTTGTTTGCTTTTGTCGTTGTGCGCCTATGTCGTATATCCAACTAAATAATAGTTTAATCATAGATGTACTTACCTTTAGAAATTATGAAATCTTGAAGTAAATTTTATGAACTACCACTTATCACTAATAACGTAATAGAAAGACTAATGCTGTTGTGTAATGAAACCACTTTTGTAATTAGCAATAATAAGCAAATTGAGACAACAACGTGTTCTACTCGCGTGCTAAGGCCCAATTCACACAGAAGAGACGTTGCGCGGACTTCGGGCTGAGACATGGCGCGGACGCGGCGCATTTTGAAGTTGCTCCTATGGCGGAATTCACCCAGAGGCGGCGAGGCAACGACGCCCCCCTTTGAGGTCTGCACCCCGTCTCTTCGAAGTCTCTAGGGGCGCGCCCAAATAGCTAAGAACTGTAAGTTTTTAACGAACGAAAAAATCGGTATGTGGATTTTTTATTAATTGGGTATTTAACCCATTAATATTATTAATATTTTTCTCACACTTACAGCCGAAATGGCGCCCCTAAATTTTAGCGCCCGGGGCAAATGCCCGGTTTGCCCCCCCCGAGAGCGGGCCCTGGTACCGACAATGCTGAATACAGTTTTAGGCAGTTTTCCATACGTCTTGACGAACATTGGACTTCCCGTGAATGGGAGAATCCTTGTCCAGTGAGCGGGACACCATCACAGACTGATAATTGGGCAAGTGCGAGTCTAACCTCGCGCAGTAAGAATTTTATACTGTAATGGTCAAACATATCTCGCATGTGGTGAACCAGACTACAGTGACGTGGCACGAAAGTCAATTTCTTCCAATTCAACATTTTCCCAACGTTAGGTGACGGTTTTACTGATCGTTGGCAGGGTCGAATTTGGAGCTTCGTTTATACGGCCGCATGCCCTTGCTGACGCCAAGCATTTTATACCTACTACCAGGTCCTACTTCGCTCTAATGGAGGAGTGAAGTGCTACCATCTGTCTGCGAAATGTGTAACTATGCTCCGTGTGTAGTAAGTGTATTTTTTGTTTGTGTAATGAGTAGTTTATGAGTCGGAGATTGGTGATCGTCCCGCCTTTCACCTTGGTGGCTGCGGTGAGCCGTCCAAAAATTGCGGTCAGGACGGCTGATACGCGGGAGCATGGGCTCGTACCCGGCCCCGTTGTATCTCCCAGTGTGGGTGCCTCAGTGCACTGAACAACACTGAGGGGTATTGTTACGAAAAACAATGCCTGACGCATTTTCAGGTTATGCAGTGGATTCCACTGTTACCGCGCGTGTTGTTAATGCTATCATTCAAACAAAATTTGCTATAGTTTATTTAGAATACAATATATTTTGTATTTAAAGCAGTTGAAGTAAAATAATGTTAGTATTTAGAGAAGTAACCTCAAAATAAAAACTTTTGTTGCGTATTTCACCCACAACTTATAAAGTATATTAGATATAAGTGTTTTTAGAATTTGTTGTTGATGATGTTGGGGACAAATTTCAAGATCAAAGGTAATTCAGTGTACAGTTTATTTTGCCATATCTAGAGAAGGCTAAATCGATGCAACTATCACTGAGCATGGTCCGTTTAAAAGTGGAAATATTTACGCAGGTATTCTTTGAATTTTGTTCGATACTCTTCGAAGATACTAGCATAAAAGAATGAATGAATTACACGAGATGAACTATATGAGCTACAAAGCGACCTTGTTGAATACTGGATATTGATACAGGAAGTATAGTACGTATAGTATACAAATTAGGATCATTTGGAGTATCTGCATGAAGTACGTCACTCGTGGCGACATGTCTGAAATGGCTCGTCGTCGAATCCATGTTATACGATTGTTTACTCCGGGCGCACCAGGTATTCAGAACGATCAGACGTACTCACTAGATATTGTAATTCATATTCCTAAATTGACTCGTATTGCCCCGCTAACTCGTATCGCGCGTCTCGTTTTCGCTTTCTGTTCAATGTGGGAGGACTCCGTGGGCTCTCCTCCTCTGTTCGAGTGTCTTCCCAGGTGCTTCTGGCACATCTCACTGTTGTATTGGAGCGTTATTGCCTGATTTGTGTTAATTTTTAACCTTCCATGGCTTGTAACGTTTTAACCATAGTTTTTTCCAGAGTTCAAGCTCCAGGACGAAGCACGGCAAGTTCTATGCGTAAGAAACAAACGACTACCTCGTTACCTAGCTGCGAAATTCTTTATTGGACTGGAACGTGAATCGAGGTACCTTACTTGCACCACTCGCCGATCGGTTCCACAAGCAGACAGACACGTAGGTCCCTCTTGGAGAGAAGCCGCCATGGTCCGTTTTTCGATAAAGTTCGTAAGTTATAATGGAAACTAAGGCTTTATACTGTACTGTAACAACTGTAAAGACAAATTCACATCAAAGCTCAATGGCGAAAACAGTTAAGATGATAATGGAAAGAAAAATAATATTATTGTTTGCTGTAGTTAACAGTTGAGGAATCATAACGTACGAATTATGTGAGAAGATAAGGCTGAACAGATTAACTTCCACAACATACCTTTAAACAGGTATCAAGATTGCAAATTGCTTTATTGGTTTCGAATTTTCTCTCAAGTAAGCAGATAAATTATGGTTTATTGAATATGAGTCATATTTTTCTTAAATGGAATTATTATTGTTTCCATAATTAATTATAATCTACCAAAAAAGACATACATTGGAGAGAGCGATTGAAGACTCATATATTTTTGATTTAATCCGAGATTCCTTTGATTTTACACATTGATGGGGTGTGATCTGAAGTGGCGTCAAAAATTAAAAATTTGATCTCAAATCATCCGTGGGGATCGGATAAGTTTAAGACTATTTCAGGATTGGAAAAACACTTCAAATAAATTCAGTTAAAATTTTTAGTAGTGATTAAGCACGTTATTGCTCAACTTTTGTATACTCCACTCTTGTCCTGAAATACTTCTAACACTGGCATAAGGGCAAAATTATAAAAATTTGAATTAGTTTGTACGGATTTTTTTTTTTTTTTTTTTGAAAACGGTGAAGAAGGACATTTCCAAATATGGTGCAAACGCCTTTGGTATAGATCATAGGTTGCTGTAAACACAATTCTTGTGTTATAATGCCCGGCGCACTTTACAAAAAACAACATTAGTGGAAGCGATGTCTACCTTATGTTCTAAGAGATATTAAAGATTCCTTTGATGTTTTATGTGTATATGGGATATTACCTGAAGCTGCGGTGAGAATTAAAAAGTTTGACCTCAAATCACACCAAGGGACAGAAAGATCGGAGGTCAAACCGGAATTTTTAGGATATGGAAAAATCTGTCATATAGATTGATTTAAAACTTAGCACGCTGATTAAAAAGTTATTTCTCAATTTTTGTGTATTGCACGTTTACTTTGAATCTCCTCTCACATTGGCGGAAGTGCAAAAACTGAATTTTTATAATCGGTTTGTACAGATAGTTTTTGAAAACATTGGGAAGGAACATCTCTTAATATGGAACAATAGCCTTTGAATAGATCCTAATTTGATGCAAACACTACTCGAATGCTACTAAACTGGCGCGGTCTGTCAGAAACAAGGTCATGGTTCAAACCAGGTTTTTTTTGAGGATATGGAGAAAACCGTCTCAGTGTAGGTTTAAATTTTGCATAGCGATTAATCACATTATTTTTTATAATTTTGTGTATTCCACTATGACCCTGAATAACCTCTGAAAGTTAAAGAATAACTGAAAGTTTGTAACGATTTATACGGATTTTTTTTAAAAAAAATCGGTGAGGACAACAGGTGTACGGTGCGTAACTATGAGAGTGGGAGGACATGTGCCCTACATTGATAGAGTCGGATTTGAAAGGTCCGGAGCCGTTTGAGGAATGTTGTGTTGCCATATTTCTGCGAAACGAGTAATAAGTTTATTTTTGTTTGTGAAATGAAGAGTTTATGAGGCGGAGATTCGCCGTGATGACTGTGGGAAACCGCTGTAAGTGGATTCGATCCTGGTCCCGTTGTACCTCCCATGTAGCGGTGCTTTAACGCGTGCAGCCACACCATTTTCAGATCAAACCATCTGATACAAAAATAAAATTTAAGAAATAATTAAGGAATATCCCATATAAACATCGATTTTCAGAAATGGAGGTTAATGCCTACGATACGCTTCTGCTACGTGGAATATATAAATCTACAGTGTTCCTTAGCAGTTAATAGCCTTCGAATTTTGGGATATTGTTTCCTTTAACGACATCCTTATCAAAATAAAGCTCCTTTGTTATTTCTTTGCATGATTATTGAGATGGAGCAGTCCGTATAATGTCATTTCACTAGAACCAGAGGCTTTGGAACTTTGGAAGTGTCTGTAAAGTTGTGGTCCCAAATTGTTGACATTCCCATTAAATTCGCCGTGATGATATTCAGTATCTATACTATTATATATCTGTAAGCAAGCTGCGTGTGTCTCTTTACTTGAACGGGTATCGCGCAATAAGTACCGCAGCAATTTGGATGTGGTTTTCAAGTTTTTAGAGCTAATGGTGCGAGTAAAAATTTGTGAAAATAGCTAATGATTTATATGTACCATGGGAAGGAGCAAACAATCAAAAACCTTTATATTTGGAAAATTGTGGGCTGCCGATCATTATGCACTTCAGACGCGCGCTCCTTCCGCAATAATCTCACGAAACTTTGGATTCAATTTTATTTTTTTCTACTTTTATTACTCAGTTTTTTGGACCGCAGTACTTAAAATAAACGGAATACGCGAATTAAACGTAATATGCATTGACTTTCATCGCAACAGGTAAGTTAATATGCGAAATGCGTTAGATTACTATGTGGTGGTAAATATATATTATCTCTGGTAGACAGTTAACAGTTTGTCTCTGGAACAATATGTCTACGTGGTCGCTAAACGTTGTGCATTACTAAGCCAATATTTCTTTTTTACATATCATTATGGTTAAGAAAATCAGTTTTTTTCTCGAAGAAAGATGTCTGAAAAACAGCTACCATAAATAGCAACAGGTAACAATTCATTTTCCCCACAATGACTTGTGCGAAACTTTCCATATTTCTACGTACGTTACTCGATTAATATATATTTTGTGGCTATAAAGTGCAAATATTCGTCAGTAATATCGCCAAAGGAACGTGTGTACAAATTTTGGCTGCTGTTCAAACCACGGCCAGTAAAATAAACTGTTATTTCTATTAAATAAGTCTCATAACCCAGATTCTGCAATGTTTATCGCCATACGTGCTTTGGGTTAATGACGACAGCAACATGGGACGAGTGAAACTAAAAATCAATTAAGCATCTTAAAACGTTATGCCACACCGCGTAAATAACAATAAAACTAAATCCATCATGCCTTATGCTCTAACAAAGCGAGTCAATTGTCATTCTGGTCCAGGCTGCATTTCAACCTAACCACTGATTTGACTAATGATTACGTTCGTATATCATAGTTTCTGTCACATCCGCTTTGATACGTTCGCTGTATCGTGATCGATTCTTGAAACTTTGGAATTACTTACATGTGGCTGAAATAAAGACATTAGTAATTCGGTGTCACTGAAAACGAAGGAAATTAAAAACAATTCGTAACGCGTAAGTTTAGTTGCAGTACGTGCTATTTTAAAACAAATAATTGATCGAATCAACATATCGTCAAAATAAAACCAATATCCAATCAGAAAAAAAGATGCTGTTATTATTATTAATAAAGAAAACTTCTATATATATATCTAAATAAATTTACGGCACCACGGTTATCGTGAAATTCTCTGATCCGAATTTAAAAATAAAATATTTTTTAGCTAAGTTAAATATTACATAAATAATATGTTTCGTTATGTCCATAGCTACATTCTCACCAAGTCTTATGCTTAGCTATGTAATTCCAGCCAAAGTTTACAGATAAAATCCCAGCAAGCTTTACACTTAGTGCTTATAATTTCAGCTGTGTTAACTGTTATACATCGATATAAATTTGTGGCCCCACAATTATCATGAAATACTTCATATCAGCATTAAAAAATTTGATTTTTTAGTTAAGTTAAACATTACTAAAATAATATTTTTCGTTATGACCACAGATACATCCTTACCAAAGTTTATGCTTCTCTATATAATCTCAGTCAAAGTATACGCATAGTGATGGTAAATGCAGCTATGTCAACGTTTTGATTGTTAGATGTGATTGAAGACGTGAATGACATCAATAAGTACATCCTGGAAATGATCAACACCACGTCCATGAGCTGGATTGGGAGTTATTCAACGAAAGGAGGAGGGTGAAGAGAGAACTGGGAATCTACATGGCATGGGGTGATGGAGCTTGGAGGGATATTGGTCTAAGAATTAGGAATTGTGCATAAAATTTTCATTTGTTGGTAAGGGTGTAAGGGATTGGAACAAATTACCAAGTTAAGTGATGAATAATTTACCAAAAACGCGTAAACAATTTAAAATTAAAATTTTTAAATCGTAAAAGTAAATGGGGGAGGAATTTAACACTTCAATTATAAAATAAAATTTAAAAAAATAATGTAAAAAGAGGTAATTATATGACTAGGGGAACTGCCACCGGAGCCTTAACTCCATCGCAATTAAAATTTATAATAATAATAATAATGACTTACGTAGCTATTAACACGGTGGATGATCAAAAAGAATTTTTACATTCCCTCGGCGCATCTGGTCTTCCCGCGGATAAACTTGTTTTTTTTTTATCTGCTTAACGTCTCTCTAACAACGAGGTCTTTAGAGACGGGATAGGATGGGGGGGGGGGGCAAGGAATTCGGCCATGGCCTTTTGAAAGAAACATTCCTGCATTTGCCTGTAGTGATTTGGGAAACCATGGAAAACCCAAATCTCGATGCCCGGACGGGGATTCGAACCGCCGTCCTCCCGAATGCGAGGCCAGAACGCTAGCCGTTTCACCACCACGCTCGGTGCGGATAACTTGAATTTATAAGTTGGTACTCCATTCATGCTCATCAGAAACACATCACCACCACAGCTGTGCAATGGAACTACACTTCTGGTGAAATCCTTGCACACTGAGGCCATTATCATAACAGGATGTGGACGAGGAGAGGAAGTATTCATTCCACGAATACCATTGGTACCATCAAACTTTCCATTCTCATTTAAGCGCCTGCAATTCCCAGTAACATTATTTGTGCCATAACAATCAACAAGTCTCAGGGCCTGATACTGGGAACCGTAGGAATTGATCTTCGGACACCATCTTTCTCCCACGGCCAGCTATATGTTGCTGGCTCCAGGGTGATAGGTAAGTCATGTCTGTACGTATGTGCACGAATCAAACTAGAAATGTGATCTACACAGAGGCATTGTAGTTGGCGACCTACCATGTAAGGTAAAGGTAGCATCTAATTTCTCTTAAACATTGTTTCACTTACTTATATCGCAAAAATAAAATCCTTTTTAAACAATAACTTCTTATGCTTTGAACAATAATTACAACCACGAATTAGTACTGTTCATTTTTCAGGTAGCTTTTCTACTATTTAATCAATTACATCACATTAAAATATGCGTGAAACAAACTCTTGAATATCAGTAAAAAACCGAACCTAAGGTTATAACTAATACAAATGAAACTTTTCAGAAGACATTTACAACTAATGCCACTCCACGTTAATAATTGGTAATAGTATAAAATCTGTAAAGAATTTTTACACCTTCCAAAGCACGCGCGCGTGAATCAGCGGGCAAATGCTAGTGATATATAAAGATAGTCAGTCTCAAGGATAGGAACACCATCATGCCTTCAGTACCATTAAATGCTTTTCCGAAGAGTAATGACCGAAATACAAGTCAAAATCAACCTTCAAATATCTTTAAAACTGACGTTTGTCCTGTCGTTTCAAACAAGCATTCTTAAAGTATTTTCAATCGTTCTATCGTTTGCATTCAGTATTTCATCTTGAGCTATTTTTGAAATCTTC
Organism: Vandiemenella viatica; assembly: GCA_031002005.1. NCBI lineage: Eukaryota > Metazoa > Arthropoda > Insecta > Orthoptera > Morabidae > Vandiemenella > Vandiemenella viatica. The sequence goes on from JARYHS010013630.1 coordinate 240,324,040, forward strand.
GAATAGACAACAGATTAATTAAAGACATCCATTCGCTAGGTCGAAATCGAAAAGTGAACTCGTAACGAAAGGACAGCACGCTAACACTTCGCTACCGGGGCCGGCTATTAAAAAAAATTACTTCCATCCATAAGCCTTGGCTACGTTCGAACACGCGCTGCAGTGTTTTAAGAGTCAGCTCAACCTTGTGACATTTTCAAACTGACCACTCACGAACACTCATTGATGTACAGGGCACGTAACCGACATTCCATAATTTTAAAAATACGTTCCACTTGATCTGTTCAATTTTTTTTTAACAGTTTATTGTCTGAAAGAATAATAGACAAATTTATTTGTAATTCCCAAAGTGCACTTTATTGCTAGCGAAGAGTGCTTTACGGCAAAGTGTGTGTACTGGAAACATCAAAGAAGCTATTTGTAAACAGTTTTATTTAAAAAATATATTTCTCCTCGTTTCATCGTTCTCGGCTCCGGCCGTATTAAGAGATTGTGTTATCATTAATGAATAAACCGTTAGCATTTACTTTTAGCCTGATATTTTCTAAGCATACAAAATGCCGGATCTAAGCTGTCATGATTTATTAAAATTACTTGCAACTACATGCGTAATTTTAAAAACCTCGTGGATTTGAATTTTCTTTTTTCCGCTGCTTCTATATTACTCTGGTCACTGGCTGTCCCTCCCCTATGATACATGTATTCGATAAATGGGCTGCGAAAAATGCTCCCCTCCTTGCTTGCTGAATCAAATGCCCATACATGTGAATTGTGGTTCCACCGTCAAAATGTAATCTGTGATTTACATAAATCGTGGAGCTCTTTGTCCCCCGTGCACTATAACCTTCAGCGAAATACTCTGGCTTGTGGCTTCAGTGAAATGGACTTCGAGCTGGAATGTTATATATAACATCGCTGAGTTTCAGAAACATCACATATTTCCCATTTCTTTAATAAAAGGAGTAAGATGTCGCCGGTTTTATTGCCGAAAGTTTGCTTTTATGGTATTCGTTTGAGGTAGTTTCTCCCTCAGTCGTCTAAATACCGAAGTTTGACGAGCTGCCGCGAAGTTATATCGCGAATCGATCTGCCGCCCCGAGTAGCACATGTAATGCGCTATTCAGCCAACTGCCTGCCTGCCTCGCTCCAACACGACATATAATGACGTGCTCAGAATATGCACTCCAACATGTTATTATTGCTGGAGAACAGCGTTTTAAAACGACTGCAAAGCGTATCATTTTCGTCTATTGCAGAATTTCGTGAAAATGATCATCTATTTGCTCGTTACGTTCGGGAAAAAAACCATCACTTCAGCATATGAATCTTAAAAAAGAAACCTTTCCATTGCTGTTTATTGTGAGATGTTAAAGTTTAATGGTTTACTTTAAATGCTCTTAATTAAGAGGCGATATTGTCATTTTCTTTTCTGACCGTTTCGGTATAATTGCTCCTTCGTGCCAAACGCACAGTTCTCCTTTCCGTCACGCTTGCTATGGTTAACTACACTCGTAAGGTCTGTTTAGTGTGCCATCTTTCCAAGAAATAGAAACACGCTTGAACATTAATTTCCACATTAACTTCTTTTTTGCGAGTCGAGTTGCAGCCTGGAGTTACAGTTCCAGTCAGCCGTCGCTCATCACGCGGAACAAACCAAGGAAATTTGTTTCTGCAGTTTATGACCAACTGAAACACAACTGCTGATGCAGGAATGTATTTTGTGTACTTCTACTCCGCATTCTGAAAATAAGCTTGGCTGAAATGTTTACGTAATTTTATCTCATCGCTCCTGAACCGTCCACTTGTTCGCAATGACATGTCGTAAACGTATCTCCAGACACGCCTGAAATTAAATTAGGGATAATACGAATCATTCGATAGTGCTCATCTGTGGTACTGGATCGGATTTTGTTATATTGGCTTTTAGTTTAAAACAACAGCTGCTCCTCTCTGTCTGACAATTTCATATTCAAGTCACGAGTTATGAATTACTATTTTAACGTTGCTTTCGGCTACTAAGGATCCAACAGCTAGAAACTACACCAGGACGATACCAGAAAGCCAGCCCACTTCGTATTGTTTTGCATCTATCTATCCATCAACAAGAGGAGGTTCGATATTTGAACTAAAACCTTCGAGATTTCCTTTTTATCTTTGGGGGAGGAGTTGAACAGCGGTTTCACTATGCCTTTTCTGCTAACTATCAACCGATGATTCGGAATCAAACATGTTGCATGAAAAGTGTCTTTTTATTTTGTAGTAAAGTTAAGAACATAGCATTTATTTTTTTGAGACACGGTTACGGCAGACACAGTACTGTGTAATACTTCTGTTTGTCGTGTCATCGGAAGCCACTCGCTAAGGCAAAATCAGATGTCAGAATCTTTACAAAAGCCAAAGAAGGGGCACCTAGCATACAGAAGTTCACTCTGTTAGTATGCATTGTTCACGTGGCAGTTCCGCCAATAGCGTTAAGCTTTTCCCTTCCATCAGCTCTAGCAGGAGCTCACTTTGAGCGAAATAAATTGTTGTTATTGGCCTTAAGGCTGCGTGAAAATTGTGGTTATTAGCGCCATTGAACGAAGTATAGAGGCAATGGGTGGGCGGTCTTTTAGGAATCATGAAGTGAAATTCATCGCAGTAGATGTTAAAAGTGGAGTACGGCACTAAGTAATTCCAAAGTGTACCTCACATTACCACTGTATGCTTTACTTCCTTATCTACAACAATAAACGCCACTCTAACACGTCTTGCGCAATGATTTCAAGATGCTATCCAGACGACAGTAGTTAAGATGCTACTGAGTCTCTCTTTTTTGCTACCTAAATTGCTTCCACACACCGGCTGAAAACCTGTCACATCAGTCGACTGTAACTAAAGCTAGGACAAACCCGCTTAAAAGTAGTGTGTTTTCTATGCCTGACTCACGCGACTGTGTCAGTGCGTCACCGGATCGCAGAAATGTCAGTTGTCAATATACCAGCAGCATAGTTTACCAGACACTAGAGCCATAGTAAAAAAAAAAAAAAAAAAAAAAAAAAAAACCGGACGTCGTTCGTGGGTAACATTGTAGAGCCATGGTAGAATGCATCTCTTAAGGATTCCTAAGTATACGGACTTTGAAGTTTTCGAAGATTTGTCTCACTCTTAATGGTAATATAGTTCTAACGGTCAATTGTGCCTGTTGTCTCGTGGTTAAAGCGAAGTGACGGCCGAAAGGAGTGCAAGTCTCCGTGCAGATTAATTTTTGTTTTGTAACACGTTTTATTTCATACAAACACATTAGCATATAATTTTTTATGTGTTTTAATAATTAATACATTGTCACGAACTTTTACTGGCTTCCCACACCCTTTTTTTTCAACTCTAAAAGCTTTTTCTAAAAAAAATAATTAAAAAATTGAAATAGTCAGTGAAATAAAAAAAAAAATAAAGTTGGACATTGAATATTCAGTCTGAGAACCGCTAAAGAACATAAAATATTGCAAATAAATGTTGAAACTCTCTCTTTATTGGAATTATTACTAGTTGTTTAAGAAATTCTCGAATGGTGCTAGTACCGGCAAAAAATAAAAATAAAAAAATAATATTTTCGTGTAATTAACTGTAACGAATGAAGAAAGTTTTTGCCTCAGGTGCTAAATTAGTTTTTAAATTCTATACTTGAAGATATATCTCGTTTACGTTATGAAAAATATTTCTATAATTAGAAACTCTGTTCTGCTAAAATCGGAGAAAAAGAAAATTCTAAACTATGGAATGGATTTTTATTATATCTCTTGATACAATTTCGTTCATATTTTCTATCAGATATTAATTATTCTGGATATTTCAATTTAATTTTTCAGTCGCCAGATGTTTACGTTACCGTTGATATATTTCAAAATGAAAATACGAAACACATCGGCAGAACGTGTTTTGGGAAAATTTCCGTTACCTTTTTTATAAAAAAATTCGTTACATAATAAATTAATTATTAAATTACAAATAATATGATACCGACTGCATATATGAAATAAAACACAAGCGTTAGCTATCACTATGTGTAAGTATAGTTCCAATCAGTTTCCTAGTTTTTGAGTGATGCGAGCTCAAACAAACACAAATTCCGAACTTTACGGTCTTGACCTCTGTATAGTTGACGACTCAGTTGTTGAGATTTCATTCATTTCGCAATGCGGACAGTTAAATTGTATTTATTTTGTGGTGTAACAGGTAGCTACTGCTAGAATTTACTGTGGACAAGGGATCAAGTTTCTTTACTGTGCATCGTAGCAAGAACACAACGGAGAACACTTAACGTCGCCAACGTTTGAAGGGGTAGTGGACCGGTTCGTTGCTGCTAAATGACTCTAGACGCTTTGGAACTATGCCTAAAGACGCCTGATTTTTTTTATTTATTCGTTGCTCCTCAACAATCTTTCCGTTGATAGAGAAAAGTGTGGTACATCCGAGATGTAAAATTGACTGATGCATGTACAAGCTACGGTTGAATTAATATGTGGGGCAGAATTGCCAAATTGTTCCCAAAGCTACGGACTTGGAGAGGGGCGGCTGTCAGGACATTTTCGAGTGGATTCGGGTCGCTGCCGTTGCGGTTCGATCTGTTCGGGAGGCGTTCATGCCATTACTCCAAGCCTAGACTTTATGTGTCGGACACTATTCACAGACGATCTGTGATAGCTACTCCGTGTTCTGATGATGTCGGAACAATGGTCTACGCCAGATGAGTTGAGCGCCAACCCCGTTCATCCGCCCGCAGTTAACGCAGGTGGCATCCAGAGTCCTTCCAGAAACGGCGAGAACCAAGCTGAATGTGCCTATTCGCCGTACACCACGCAAACCTCAGACACAGACGTGGAAGCACAATCAGAGCTCAAAGAACCATATGAACCATGGCCCTCCATGGTGAACATTATTACCTAGAAACGCATTTGAGAAAAATCTCGTGTTACTGAGACCAAGCAGTGACCGTGCCAGTTGTAATATAAATGCATAATAATGATTCTCATTCCGATTTTTATCCTCTCTCGGGTCGAGAAGGTAAAGTCAAATCAATATTTAATTCATGTCATTTACCACAACTACCATTCTAAAGAATTTATCAATAATAATTACAACTCTTAAAGCTGGGACATTTCATCGAGATCTGTCTTTACTTGTTGGAACAAGACACATCCAATATGTCATCCTATTACATAAACCATCACTACTTATTTAGGTTTCTTTAAAAATCTTTTGTAAGTATCTGCGTAATGCGTTCATTTCGATTTATGGTTTTGCCTCTGTATCGTCTGCGATCAAAAGTATTATATATTCAACCCTGAAATAAGTTATTACTTTTTTTTCTTCCTATTTGGCCGCCAAGGATCACGTGGACAGTAGACATCTCATGTGGTCAGTGCAGATCATTGCAGAGAGAATGGAGGGGTGGGAGCAACTGAGTTTCTGCCCCAAGTCTAACGTAATCTATTGGAGGAAACGTCTGTGTTACCACCTGTCTGTGAAACTTGTAGCTTTGTGTGTTCTGTATGATTTTGTTTGTGAATGTTTAGTTAATGAGATAGAGATTGCGGACCGTCCTAGCGTTTGCGTAGATGATTGCAGCCTAAAAACCGTAATCAGAAGTTCCAGTAAGTGTAGGCCCTGGGCTCGTGCCCGGTCGCGTTGTACCTCCTCGACCCAGTGTGCGGCACCTCAGCGCACTGAGCCACACTGGTGGGTTATAAGCTATCACTATATGGTATATAGTTGTCTGTTCTAAATTGGATATTTGCATAAACATACAATTTTTAACTATCATTTCATTTTTATTTTTTTTTGAGTTTCGATTGCTGCCATTATGTTTTTTACAATTGTAGTATCATTATTCAGTTTCTCATCGCTAGAGTACTTCTACTGTGTAAGTAATT